>CAUYPK010139827.1:0-22757 GCA_963574355.1 Loris lydekkerianus | reverse complement strand
CACCCGCAGTGTAGAAGTGTTCCCTTCTCTCCGTATCCACACCAACATCTGTAGTTTTGGGATTTTGTGGTGTGAGATAATCTTAGTGGAGTTAGGTGAAATCTCAAAGTGGTTTTGATTTTCATTTCTCTAATGATTAAACTGTGGCATATTTATTTATGTGTGTGTGTGTGTGTGTGTGTGTGTGTGTGTGTGTTTATATATGGAGATACTATTCAGCCATAAAAAATATGGAGATTTTGTATCTTTTGTTACAAGGTGGATGGATTCGGAGAATAGTCCCCTAAGTAAAGTATCACAAGAATGGAAAAAGCAAGCATCCTATGTACTCAATACTAAATTGAAACCTGTAGATTAACAACAACATGCACACATGAGAGAAAAACTCAATAATATTCAAGAAGAGGGGAGGAGAGAGAAAAACTCAATCATATTCAAGGAGGGGTGGGAGGAAGAGGAGGTAAGTTCCCAGTAACAGATCCAATGTACGGGCAGATGGCTCACTTGCTGGGTGAAGGGCACAACTACAACTCAGGACTTTACCTTACAAATGCAGACAGTGTAACCAATTGTATATACCCTCATATTAATCTGAAATAAAAAAAGAATAACCTCCTCAGGCAGAGAAACTGGATCTTAGTAACTGTTCCTTTTAAGCAAAATGCTTGACAATTCCCTCCTTAAATGGATTCCTTTCTCTCAGTATGTTTTCAAGTTTTATATTTTGATCTTAAATATAGTCTCAGTTGGGTTCTAACGGGAGTTTAACAGCTGTTAATCTCGTCTTAAATAAGAAAAAAACAGGCAGAAACAAGAGTGACGACCATTGGGAGAGATGAGAGCAAGGCTATACCCTGCCCTCTGTCCCGGTGCAGGGCTCAAACTTGCAAACCTCAATCCCAAATTTAAATGCTTTCTTGGAAATATCAAGCTTAAATCAGATACATGACTTCCTGATCATTTAAAAATAGTTTTCTTCTACTATTGATACGAAAATGGAAAAGTCCAATTAGAAACGAGAAGCTAAGAGCTGAGTGAATATGGAACTGTTCTCTTCTTTTAACACTAAGTGTGATTTGCACTAAAATGTCACAGGGTTCAGTCCATCAGATCAAATACATCTATCATACGTCTACGTGTGATTTATCATGATTCTTTTAAAAATAAGGCATGGGAGCAGAAAAATAGTAGCATAAGATAACTCTGTATTCACTTCCCAAATGGTGGCCATATAAAAGTAGCATACGTCATTTGTTTGGTATATAATTCTATGATTAAAATAATAAAAACTAGGAGAAAAAACTGTGAGAAGAGACTTGGCTTGATATTATGGTTATGCTAAGTAACGTCATTCAGTGTTGCATAGTGATATTACTGTCATCGCAGCCACCGCACCAGTGAAAGTTAGAAATGACTTCCCCAGAGAAAAAGAAGCATTGGCCGAGGACAGAAAGAAAACAGGAGTAGTTGTGATATGATCTACATTTACGGAGCACTTACCACGTGCCCAGCTCTTTTCTAAGTCTGTTAGTTGAGAAATATGTAAAATAAATAAATAAATAAAATTATGAAAAAGGCACTTTTAGAAAGAGTCTTTTTGTCCATGAAATGGCAAATATAGGACTTGCACTAGAAATAATGTTTTCTCTCCTGTAGAATAAATATATACATCTTTGACATCATTGTCTTGCTGCCAAAAAGCACTGTCTGATTCACTGATGTTGGGCCTTACGCTCATGGAAATGCAAACATCTGATTTTAAGTAATGCATCAAAATACACCAAATTGATCATAACAGCTATCACTTTTTTGTGCATGTTACAGGTAGGGAAGTGCCAAAGGATGACACACGGCTTGCTTCTCTGACTACCCCTATGCTGGTGATAACACTCCAGGAGCAAAGTGAGGCCGTGAGGACCACACACCTTCATTATCCATTACTAACATGCTACATTAAACTTTGACTATTTACTTTGATGCCAACTAAATAGTTGTGATAGCAGCATTAGTAAAAAAGAAAATCTTGGCCAGGCTCCCATGTGCCATTGGTTTCCCTGAAATTCTTTGTGAATAACGTCCTGAATTTTTAGCATATCAACCCATACAGAATACACTCGATCGAATCATCTTTAGAACAAACAAACCCTGCCGATCCATTCCCTGGGTAGGCCACAGCACTAGCACAAGCACACACCCACCATTGGCAGGCCAATACCTTGAGCATTTGACTCTTGATAAAAGGCATTAGTTAGCATTTAGATGGATGGCAAGGCAGCAGACAGTGAAGTCTGAACCTGATGGAAAGGGACACAGTGTTCTCTGGAGTGTGTAAGCCTTCATGACTGCTGACTAGATCATGGACAAAAACAACTCATGGTGCAAGATAAGGAGAAAAACTGAGCAGGTTAACCAAACCAAGACTGAAGAGTGTTTAGACCAGGTCTACACATGTTGCATAAGACTCTACAAAGCTGCACTGAGATAGTGGGCCTGCCTCCCCATTCCCTGTGTGTATTATCCTCAATATCATTTCCACTAGGCTTGGCACCTGTAGCTCAGCGGTTAGCACGCCAACCACATACACAGAGGCAGGTGGGTTTGAACCCAGCCTGGGCCTGCTAAACAACAATGAAAACTGCAACAAAAAAAATAGCTGGGCACTGTGGCAGGCGCCTGTTGTCTCAGCTACTTGGGAGGCTTTGGCAAAAGAATTGCTTAAGCCCAAGAGTTTGAGGTTGCTGTGGACTGTGATGCCACGACACGCTACTGGAATGGTGACACAGTGAAACTCTGTCTCAAAAAAAAAGTATATATATATACATATAAAACTTCCTCTAAATCATTCCGTGTATCCATTCAGTAAGGCTGCCATGCATTTCTCTTTGCTTCTCCACTAGATGGAGGTGGGAACAACTGAGAGACATTTCTGGAGTTCAGAGCACACAGTCTGGAGCAGATTAATTACGTGCTTCAGCTGAGGCTGGTCAGAGTCTCGGGCTTGGCCAGGTAGAGAACAGGAGACCCTGACATCTCACTGGGAAGTGGCTTTGAAAATAAAGTATCTAAGCAAGTCTGGAACCAGAGTAATAGGATCAGACTATGTGTGACATAGGAGTTAGTCAAAGCCAGAATATAAGGGAAGGTGACTCTAAAGATGTGTTATGGCCGGACTCGGTGGCTCACGCCTGTAATCCTAGCACTCTGGGAGGCCGAGGCAGGTGGGTTACCTGAACTCAGGAGTCCGTGGCCAGGGTGAGCAAAGCGAGATCTGATCTCTTAAAAAAAAAATCCAGACATTGCAGAAGACGCCTATACTTGCTTGGGCCCAGGAGTTTGAGGTTGCTGTGAGCTATGATCCACAGCACTCTACTGAGCACAATAAAGTGAGACTCTGTCTCAAAAAAATAACAAGAAAAAGTTATGGTCATAGAGAAGTAAGAGAGAATGTTAAGGTGGATAATGAGATGGAGATGAATTCCCTACACATTTTTTCCAACAGTGATCTTTTAAAAAGTAAATCTGAAAAGGGCATTTCAAAATTGATAAGAGAGATTATAAGTAAGTGTTAATCTCACACACAAAAAAGTGTGGGAATGATGGCTAAATTTTATCATTCTATAATATATATATGTTTCAAAACATCATACTGTACCTCATAAACATATATAATTATTTTTCAATTAAAAATAAAATAAGACAGAAAAAAGAAAAGAATACAAGAGAACTTTTCTTGGAACAAATTATTTTGTATCTCTTGTTTGGGGTGATGGTTACATAGGTGAATGTGATCCTTGAAACTTAAAACTTAAACCAAACACTTCAGAACTATGGATCTTATTATACAATTTTTTTTCTTTTTTCTTACAGACAGCATCTCATTTTGTTGTGCAGGCTGGAATGCAGTGGTGCAATCATAGCTCACTAGCCTCAAAATCCTAAGCTTAAGTGATACACCTGTCTCAGCCTCCCAAAGTGCTGGAACTACAAAGCATTGCCACCGTGCCCACCCTGTAATAATTTCACTTATTAATTTTATTGTGGTAACATGCCCCTAGTTTAAAAATAAAACTTAAACATAGAAAACAAAATCTCAAATACCTTCTTCTTTAAATCACTCCAGAGATTCCCTAGGACACGTTATAAAATCAAAACCCAAACTCTTCATCAAGGCCAGCAAAGCCTCGCTGGATCTGTCCAGGCTAACCTCTCTACTTCACCTTGATGTCCCTCTGCTCCTGGCCATTTTCCCAGCCAAATCCCCCTCCATGCTGTTCCATGGACCAGTCCAGCCCTGCCCTGCATCAGTGTTTGTGCTCCCAGAAGGTTCTGGTCCCAACTCCCTTGCTGGAAATGGACGCTAACCATGATTCTTCCTACAGAATAGCCTCTCTCACTTGTTCTCTCATCACTCTGTTGGCTTCTATCATAACATTTGACAATATCTGTGTTAATCCTGCTTACTTATGTGCTTAATTTTTCACATCTGTCTCTTCCACCAGAAACTTAGCTCTGCCACTGAGGGGTGGGGGCTATTTCCACAGGGTCCAGCTCAGTACCCAATATATCACAGTTCTTTTGTGAATTAGTGTATATGATTAATGCATATAATTTAGCACCGCCGTTGTAGTAGAATTCACTCAAGGGCAGGGACCATGCCTGCACCATTTCTGTATCTCTACTACCAAGCTCAGTGCCTGGCACAAAACGGGAGCCCATGAACTCCTTTTTGAATTTACAAAAAGGTTTAAATTTAAATCTAAGAAACCCTGGCCAGTAAATTCCAAGAATATTTTCGCAGAGGAATTCATTTGCCCCCGAGAAATGCACTGACTCATCTAGTTTTAAATCACAGGAACTGAGGGTTGTAAGGACTTTCAGTCTGTTGATTAGATGTGGCTCTTACCTCAAAGGGATAAGAAAATCAACCTGCAGTGAACTCACCCAGGTCTTCTCCAGGGTGAGAAGTAGCACATTACTTAATGAAACCATTCAAAACAATCAATTTTGGAGAACTTTCATTTTTTACTCCCACTGGATCACATAAACATATTGGAAAAAAATAAGTGCCAGGTTATAGACAATGACAAGTGACCTGGCTTCCTGTTTCTCGTCTCCTGCAAAAATTGTAAAGAGCAGTGAAAAGGCAGACAATTGATTCACACAATAATGTAAGCGTTCTTCTCTCAGATTCTCAACAACAACAACAACAAAAAGTATATATATATATGGAATGATTTCATTCATCTTAGATTCTAGAAAGTCCAAACTGACATACAATGACTGGAGGCAGAACAGTGGTTTCCTGGGGATGGGGGTGGATTACCACAGGGCATGAGAAGTTTTGAGGTGACAGAATTGATGCTGCTGATGGTTTCATGATAGTACATATGTATGCATGTCAAGTCTTAACCAAACTGCATGTTTTAAGCATGTGTAGTTTATTACATATTAATTATACCTCCATAAAGTTGTAATATATAAAAATAAAACGGGATCTTTTTTATCTGCTTGGGATCATTTTTAAAACTTTAGATATGCCATCAAGTTAGCAGCATGTTTGTTACTGAACTAACTGGGTATACGCCAATAGCTTGCTGAAATGCATTATCTCCCCCATTGCCTGTGTGCTCTTCTTTTTTTTTTTTGCAGCTTCTGGCCAGGGTTGGGTTTGAACCTGCCACCTCCGGCACATGGGGCCAGTGCCCTACTCCTTTGAGCCACAGGCTTTGAAACTCCGATTAGACATCATCATTCTCTACTCCTAGAAAGACAGCAGGGACCATTTCTCATCATCCCCTGGCTCACTCAACAATTCCTTGGATCTGTTCTCAAGAACCACTGAGGAGAAACACGGCAGCACGTCCATACTATGGACAGGACGAGGAAACCACCTTCTCGTTCCGCAGCCTCTCAGGATAGAGTGACTGATCACTTGCATTTGCTCTGCCTGTCCAAACCCTCTTCTTCCCACCCTCGAGCCCTCAGGAGTCCGCAATTGCCCGTCCTTTCCACACCTGGCCGGAAGGCGAGGCACAAAGTGTCTGACTTGTGCAACTGGCTATTCCCACCCAGGGCTGCGAATGTTTACAAATGACAGGAAGGTCAAGGGAGAATTCAAAAGTGGGTGCAGGTAGAAGCATTCAGAAACCTTAGTGCTCATGACCCACACAGTCCCACCTCGCCCCCGACCTTTGCCAGGGCTTGGACTCAGGCTTTGGTTTGCCAGATCTCCTTCTGTTCTTGTCTCCTTTATCAGCCTTGTTTTCCTGGCTTCCTAACGATTCTAGAAACTCCCTGACATTCTTCCAATTCGTCCCTTTTCTGCTTAGGTTGCTTACAAATTAGAATCCTGGCTCAAACAAAGACCACCTGGTATAAAACACAAGACCAAGAAAAATGGGTAAGCAAAGAAGAGACCATGGACCCTTGTATCCATGGAGTCCTGGTTTATAAAAATGAACCTGAGTTCAATGATTTTTCCCAATAATACATAATAATAATAATACGTCCCAGAGATACCTAGAGTGTTGCTTCTCCTCATCATAACCCCAGCACCACCCCCACCCCCCAGGGAATCCTCTTTCATAGAAGATTCACTGGAGCAGTTCAGGATTCTCCCATATTAAATCTAGCCAGTGGAAATAACAGGGTGGTGATTTGATGGTTGTGTTTCAGAAACTCTAGAGACCCTGAGATAGCACGGAATATTAACCATGGTTTGAAGGAAAAGGAAATTCAAATGTAAGATTCCCTGTCAAAAAACGAGAAGGGGCTTTAGTAATTCCTATCGTCTTTACCCTTAAATTAATAGTTCTGTGGAAAAGAGGATATTTACATTTTTCGACAGGGAAAGTTCTGCTTATTCCCTTTGTACCCTAGTGAAGTGTTCACCTTTTCCTCATTGATCTGTAAGGGCTCGTAATTTTAGGACTGGCTCTAGTGCAGTTGTTAAAGTATGGATTTTGCCCTCAAACAAGTCTAGTTCCAAATCCTACATTCACCGCATCTTTTATTATATGGCTTTGGCCAAGTCTTTTTCTGTAAATTTGTTCTCTTGTCTATTAAATGGAAATAATAAGAGTACACAGCATCACAGGGCTATTGTAGGAATTTGGAGAGAGCATCTCTACAATATACTTAGCAAAATACCTGGCATATTCGTGAAGAATTTCATGGAATATTAGCTGCATGCATTAGCTATTATGCTGTTTTATGAGTTACATTTTCTTTTAATTCACACTCACACTCTAACCTAAATCTACAGCTGGTGTCAGAAAACTTTCCTAGCAAAGGCCAGATAGTAATTAATTTTCAATTAATTATTAACTAATTGAAGGAATATTATAGGCTTTATGGCCCAGTCACAATTACTCAACTCCGTCATCGTAGCACTAAAGCAGTCACAGATCATATGTAAACCAATGGGTATGCTGTATTTAAATAAAAATTTCATTTACAAACACTGAATTTTTTTTTTTTTGAGACAGAATCTCACTATGTTGTGCTTGGTAGAGTGCTGTGGCATCACAGCTCACAGCAACCTCCAACTCTTGGGCTTAAGTGATTCTCTTGCCTCAGCCTCCCAAGTAGCTAAGACTACAGGCACCTGCCACAATGCCCAGCTATTTTTAGCTACAGTTGTCATTGTTGCATAGCTGTCCCCGGCTGGGTTCAAACCTGCTACCCTTGGTGCAGGTGGCCGGTGCCATAACCACCGTGCTACTGGCGCCAAGCCAGGACACTAAAATTTTAATTTTATATAATTTTCTCATGTCACTAAATGTTTTTCTTCTTTTGATTTTGTTTCAACCCTATAAAAATGTAAAAACTATCCTGAGCTTGCACAGCATACAAAAACAGGTGACAGGTCAAAGTTGGCCCATGACTCTAGTTTCCCGGCCTCTCATCCGGAGGAAGTTATGAAGCCTGTATATGGCCCATCTTTGACACACATATTCATTTGCAGTCTGCCACCAGAACCTGCTGTGAAGTGACATGCTGATAGACAATATGGTAAGACTTGATCAACAAAGCCAGCGCTGTAACTCTGAGAACCTCAGAGTGTGTCAGAAATGCCACGTCAAGTGCCAAGATTTTCTTTACACTGCATTTTTTAAACTTTCGATAAAAAGTCACCAACAGCTATTCAAGTCAATTTCTACTTGGTTGTTAGAAAAAATTCTTTCTCCTTTCATTATATTAGAAGCATCTTGAAAGGAAATTAACAGTTTGTCACCTTAACAGTGTGAAATTATGCAGATGAAAACTGTAATTTTTTAAAGATAATGTCTTTTATTCATTTATATTCATAAGCATTTACTAGAAATATCTGTATTTAGAAGATTTTTAAAGAAAAAAATACTTTGCAAATTATAAAAATATCTCTAAACTCAAAGGATTTGCTTAACTATGCCTACATTTTTATTCCAAAATCTTATCCAACTCTCAACCAGCAATGCTTTAATTACTTGTATGATGTACCAAACTATATATACCTATAGTTCGACATAAAACAAATGTCATTGTGAGGTGAAAGAGATGTTTTAGTTCTTTTGTTTCTTATCTGTACTATATCAACATACTATGATAAAAGCAAAATTCTTATTCAAATCTGTACTAAAATTGATATGCATTTAGTATCTATTGTAGTTTGCTTGATAGTTATCCATACATATGTAAATTTTATAAACATCCTAATTTCAAAATTAGATTCAGCATTTTTGACACTTCCCATTTGTAATACTCTCTCCCGCCCCCAAGAAACTAAAATAGGCTTATAGGGACAATATTGCAATAAGCTATTCCACATCTGGTTATCAGAGCCATAGTTTGTTATTTAAAAAAATAAAAAAGTCCCAGAAAGTGGTTTCTATATGCTTGGTTTCTCCTTCTGTTATTACCCATTTAACAGTAGTTTCACATACAGCCAGGCATGTGCCAAACATAGGGCCGATAATAAAAAATACTGACTTAATATAATTTGCTTCCTTGGCTTCTAAGAAAGCAGAAAGCGTTGAAAAACTGTTTTGTGTTTATTAGTGAAGCTATTGTAGAGGGTGATTGGGGTTTCATTATAAGGAGCCTGAAAACAGTTTTAGCACAAATGCCAATATACATTTTGGAATCTAGTGTAATTTTAAGTATTTTCACTCAAATGGTTTTGCAGAATCTGCAACACAAATAAGTATATTGTGTTTGAACAGCACCAACAACTACTATACTATTTGTTGCATTGATCTTCATTGTGAATGCTTCAAACCTTTCTACTTTCATGAAATGTAAGAGGCAAGTATATTCCCTGGAATCCCGAGGTATGATTAGTTACTAAGCAATCAGAAAAATCACAGCAAGGCATATTTCTGAAAGAAATTAAAAAAAGAGTAAAGATCACTCCTCTATTTGTGTTACACGGCAAATCACACAATACCTCATCGATGGTACTGTATATATTAGCTAACCACCGTGGGCTAGCTGGAAGCCCACACATCAATGGAAAGATCTTTGTCAATTGCTGTATGCCTCATTATCTCACTAAGATTTCTTGGCAACAATTAACAGTTACCCAATTCATAGAAATTGCCTTTATTATTTTTGAAGCAGCTACTTTCTTTGGCTTTAATGACTAAGAGAATAGAGACAGATGTCTCTGTTGCTAGGGAGACTGAATTAAAAAAAAAAAAAACCTTTGAAATGAAGTAAATAAGCAACTACCATCATTTTTTTTTTATAAAGGAAAATTCTGTTAGTTTTGAATTAACTATTTGTTTTAAAAACAAACCAGCAGTAGCTTTACTTTTTAAGAAACTATACTAGAATGGTTTATTACCATTATTCTCTGGCAGTAATAAATCATTAAAAAAAAAAAGAAAGAAAAAGAAAGAAACGTCAGCCCACCTGTGCAGTCAATATCAATTGAGGTTGTTTTTCTGAAACTGGTACTTTCTTTGTCCCGGTCCTGAATTCAACAGGAATTGCCTTTTTATACCATGTGCCAATCTTCTATAAAGAGAAAGCAGCTCCCCCTCTGAGCGGGGAACACCGAGGCCTTGCACATGAACCTGGGCTGCTGACTCCACTGACTTCTTGGAGCTGCCATCCCTTCCTCATCCAGCTCCCACCTAGCCTGTAGCCCCTTGTCCAGATCTCTTAGCTCTGGAAAACAAGTGGTCCAGGCCCTGAACCTCTTGTCAACTGGGTCTAGCCTAAGAAGTGACATTACTTCCTTAAAATCTCTCTATGTTCATCCTTTTTTCTTTATCTCTAATTACTGATGCTTGATAATATACCTAATGCACTTGCATTTTGGCATATCTTAGACATTCATGCCCTGTTCAGTCCCTGCCACTATCCCACTCTGATTTCATTATGCTTAAGGATGAATGATACTGCCACAAGAAAGGGAAAGAAAAAAAAAAAAAAAAAAGACAGTTTTAAATGAAAGCACAAGTAATAAAAAAACAATTGCAATCCACCTACACTCCTTAAGAACCCCTAATCGTCTATGGAATCTATATAAAACCTCCCAAACATCTTCCTAGCCCTGTTTTAATTAAACCATTACCAGGCATCAATTTCAGTATAAACTGAAAATTAAATAGGCATTTGTTTTGCCTATTTTGCTTAAATATTAGTACAGTTTGTTAAACATAGCAAACGATTTTGTCTCTATTTTTAAATGTTATATGCTATTGCTACAATTAAAAATAAACCATAGTATGTAAAACAACATGTAAAATGGAAGTACCTCCCTTTTCTCATTTAAGGAAATGTTGAGCATTATACCACAAGTTTTGACTTTGGTGACCTGGGACCTAAGCACTATTTATAACATTCTTCTTTGTAAAAGCAGATTCTTACCTCCAAATTGTAAATGGAAAGAGTTCACAAGAAACTTTCATTTGAAGATTTTCTGTGCTTTCTTAATTACAATTTTAATTTCATGAGATGCAATTAGTATGGAAAACAGACAATCATTCAGGTCACACTAGATAAAACTGGGTTCCCCTGAAGCAGTACAGCATTTGGGGTGAACACAGCAATTTGGGGGTTCAGAATTCTGGGCTCAAATCTCACTTTAATTTCTTACTTCGTAAAAAGTATTTGAGTCAGTTGCCTGGCTTTTCAAAGTCTCACTTTTGTTGATGGTAAACCGTGAATATTAATCACCTCATAGGTTTTCTGGGAAGGTTCAAATGATGTAATGAATTGGTCCAAGGCCATTGAAGGAAACTCTCAATAAATGGTGGAGTTACCACTGTCATTGACATTAGCTGCTTTACAGTTTTCTGTGAATAGTTATTGAAAAGGAAAAGGTTGCAAACTTTTTATGAGAATTGGGGACATTGTATATTCTTTATGGCAGTTAAGGTCATATTATTTAAGAAACATTTGCTTTAGACACAATTGTGATTTATTTCCAAATATGGTACCATTTTCACTTTGGATGATTTTATTATCTCATGAGATTGTATTTAACAGTAATTGCAGCTGGGTCATTCCAGCTAAGCTACCTAGCTTGCTCTGCTGTGAGCATGACTCACTTCAGTTCTTAAAAGAGCTGCTCCTTGCAAGGGTACATGTGAAAGTTAGTAAATGTAGAATGTAAATGTCTTAGCACAATAACTAAGAAAATGCCAGGAAGGCTATGTTAACCAGTGTGATGAAAATGTGTCAAGCGGTCTATAGAACCAGTGTATGGTGCCCCATGATCGCATTAATGTAGACATTAATGTACAATTTAATTAAAAAAAAAAAAAGAGCTGCTCCTAAAACAAATACCCTCCCAATTTCTTGTTAAGGATTCTCTCTAGTTGAATTCGACTTAGAATCTCATCTCAGCTATTAAGATTTTCTGATGAACCCCAACTACCTTATATCACGGCATGATAGCAGATTCTTAGCTTTGTGTAACACACAGACAACATTCATTCAACAAATGTCAATTGCAAACCTACTGTATGCAATCTACTATTCTGGGTTCTAGAAATTCCCACTGAACAATTCATAGAACGTCTCTGCTCTCTTGACCTCTGCATTTTAGCTGTAAGAGATTAGAAATACAAACAAACCAATGAATTAAATGATTTCAGTTAGGAACTTGGAGAGTAAAAAATTAGTCAGCTCAATATGAGAATGACCAGAAAGAGGGCTGAGTGTCAAGGAAGGTATGGCCACAATTTATGATCGCCTCTCTTATGCACTGCACAGCTCTCTAGAAGATCCTGCTCATGTCAATTCCATGAAGGTGACAGGAGATTTGATAACTGAATGGCACATAAGAATTGGCCACACTACGGTCTAGAGCACTTCTATAGTGGAAGAAAATAGAACAAAGACTTGAAAGAAAGAATGAGTTCTGTATGCTCAAACAGAAAGAAAGATGATTGGCCAGTACACCGAGATGAGGGGGAAAGGTTGGTATCGAGATGTTTCCCAAGTCTAACTGCAAAATATTTCCCTGAATAACTTTTGCACGACATGGATATGTGGCCCCACTCTGGACCAATCCCTGCCGCTCTGTGTGTGTATGTGTGTGTGCGTGTATTTTTAATTTTCTTAGATGATATTATAAGTGCAACCAATATGATGGCCCCAGACCTTTCTAGGCATTATAATTACTGTGTTGTTTTTTAAATTAATGTTCCCAGTTCCTTTTTAGTGGCTCATCTCTTCATTTAAAGTTTGCGTTCCAGGCATGGCTCTGATTGCCTTCTGTATGCCTAAACCTGCTAAGAGTGCACTGCAGAGACAGACTCAGGCATATTCCAGGCATATTCCCAATTACATTTAAAACAAAATAAACAAACAGGTGCATGCACACACCAGCACTTAGCAGCTGGCTCCCAGGCATTTCCTCAAGGGAGATGGCTGGGCATTCCCCAAAGTACTGGCAAAGAAGACAAAAGAAGGTTTTCACGGTGGATTTGTAGTTGAACAACACTGGGACCTTCAGGCTGTGGGGAAGAGATTCAAGACTCCTACCTGCCCAGAAACTTCCACCAAGATAAGATACTCAGCTCCCCAGAATCCCCGTGATATCTCTAAGAGGCACAAATTGTTTTCCCAATTTTGAAAGTCAGACTCGGAGGTACAGCAGAAAGGACTAGCTGTTGAAGGTCACATAGGACGCACCAGGGAGAACACGAGCAAAAATGGTGGGCTTGAAAATGGCTGTTGGCACATGCGGAATTGCAAAGAGTCATTCCAGGATTGTTTGAGGGCGGTCTAGCTGTGACATCTGTCACTGCAACGGCAGCCAGGGCTGATTGCAATAAATCTCTGCTCTATATTCCCAGTTTATGAGAAGGCCCTTCCTAACTGGAATAGAATTGTTCTTTAATTTTGAGTGATAGGAATCCTCAGAGGTCTAGAGAGGCTTCTGCTAGGTGACATGTGATTGGAAAGAAGTTATGTCCTTGGTAGTTTATTTCTGCAGTTCTCATTGTGGGACACAGTGTAATGATCACGGTGGCGAGCGTTCCACATTCACATCAGTCGGTTCCCTCAGAACTTTGACCTGTATGGCCATGGCTAATCTTAGAAAGGGCTTGGAAATGAAAGGTTATTTACATATGACTTGACACTCTGATTCTATTCATTTATTTATTTTTTTGAGACAGAGTCTCACCGTGTGGCCCTCGGTCGTGTGCTGTGACATCATAGCTCACAGCAAGTTCAAACTCTTGGGCTCAGGTGACACTTTTGCCTCAGCCTCCCAAGTACCTGGGACTACAAGTGTCTGATGCAACGCCCGGCTATTTTTTTTGTTGTAGTTATCATTGTTGTTTAGCAGGCCGTGGCCAAGTTTGAACCCAATAGTCCCAGTGTATGTGGCTGGTGCCCTAACCACTGAGTTACAGGTGCTGATCGCTGATTCTAGTCATTTACAACAGAGTTTTCAAATTTGAGCCTGGCTTTGAATCCTGAATCACTAGCTGTGTGACCTACACAAACCACTAGAACTGGTGGTTCTAGTGGAAGCCTGTGCCCTAACTTTTATACTTCCTAAGACTAGGGGAAGGGGGGGTTTAAATCAGATTTTTTTTCAGTGATGTATCATTATGAAAGCATTTACCACTAATGCACGGACCTTAGTTTCTGCAACTTCAAAATGAGAATGAATAGTCCTAATATTGACCTCATCAATTTTTGTAAGTATTAAATGAAATAATGCATGCAAAGTACTTTGCACATGACATAGTGAGTAGCAAACACTCAATAATGTTAATACAGGGAGGATCAGTGAAAGTATAAGCTTTTTTGGCAGAACATTAATAAGGTAATTTTCTAATATTTGAATATTTGGACAATGGGAGTGTACTCTCTCAGGTTACCTAACCATCATCTTCTCGAGTGTCTCATCCCAAATACAGGCTCCAAACTTCAAACTAAGGACTGCATTTCTGATAACGCCTGGAAATGTGTACAGGTTTTTGATTCACCTATTTCAACATCTTTGCTTTAAAAACTCCTCCCCTTTCATTTTGAGCTCAGTCTAGGAGAGAATAAAATCACCATGGTGACAACTGCCCCCTCTTCGGAGCATATTCAAA
Source organism: Loris lydekkerianus (assembly GCA_963574355.1). NCBI lineage: Eukaryota > Metazoa > Chordata > Mammalia > Primates > Lorisidae > Loris > Loris lydekkerianus. The sequence goes on along the minus strand of CAUYPK010139827.1, from coordinate 8,205 downwards.
TTTATGTCGAGCTTTTCATGAAGCTGCTGTGTCCTGCCTTTACATCGCCTCTTGGAGTCCCTCAAAGGCAGAGGAATTTCTTTCCCACTTATGGTCACCTTCAAGGATGCAATAGAGCACTTGGAGTTCCTTTTAAAGATCAGAAATTGATAAATTTGATAATAAGTCTATCATATTTGATTTGAGGAAATTTTTTACTAGAGCCCTTATGTTAAAGAAGTTATAGCTGGTAACTAGCAAGTAATAACTTCATACAATGAAAATACCTGTCTACTTTTTTTTCTCTGGAGTACCTGGTCAAAGCATTCACTGAGTGAGTGTCACTTGTTTAGAAAGTTGTCATACATGTTACCAGCTCAGGCTCTGATCCTGACACAAAGAACCAGAGCACAGGCAAATTTGGATCTTTCCACTGTATAGTAAACAGCATGTTACCTTGAGTTGTACTGTGAAATAATTGCTATTTCACTGTTGCATTCTGCTTTATCAGGAAATAGAAGCTGAGAAAAAAAATAGGTAAGGCTGGTGGGTTAAGAAAAGTCTTTGGAAGTATAGAAGTTAGGACACAGGGTTCCGTGGGGTGTTGTGGAAATTAAATGGGATAATAAATGCTTAATCTTTAGCAGAGGTGGCCCATGATATTATGTGGACTGCACATGCTAGCTGTTATTAACTTTTAGAATTTATTAATACTGCTATCATTGTTGTCATTGAGTTTCAAAATTTTGTGTAAAATACATCTACGTTTTGGAAAATTCTCAGTCTGATTTGTATAAATAAAGAACAAAATTGGCTCTTCAAAGCAATCCACAACAGAGAGCTGATGAGCCTTTTCAGTCAAAATCCTGGATATTATGCAAACACACCTTCAGAACGTTATTCAGTGTGGGCAGGAGGGTTGTTTAATTAAGTAGTCAGAACTCATCCTAAGCAAGAAACTTGGGAAAGTATGATACGGAATCTCTCTTTATAAAATATATTATCCTGCAAAGATATGTCACTACCACTTCTGTACCTGAATTGTTAGGAAGCACACCAAAAGCAGAATTATCCTCTAAATGGCTAATTTCACATGTCCAAACCTAAAGTACGGACTTTCTGTGTGTGATTTATATAGAAAGAGGAAGCTCTAGTCTAGAGGGCTAGACTAGAAGAGCCTTCAGGTAACTTTTCTGAGAGAATTTCCCTTGACATCCTTAACTTTGAATACACACACACACACAGAGCCTGGTACAGAATTATTTGCCTCATGAATCATCCTGCTCTGTGTCCTGTTAAAATAACAATGTCACTATGTGAGAACTTAATCTCTTTGCTCTTAAATGCCCCACTGACATGCTTTCCCCCCTCTGGCTGGCAATCCATGAAGACTCTTGACAATTCAAATTGATCTGTTCCTTCAAGGAAACTCAGTGGTTGGTAACATTTTCTCTCTTGAAGTCCCTAATAGTCTTCATGGGAGTGACATCTCTGTGGATGTTGGGCCTCTTGAATTAATTGAATATCTCAATTTGTACTTCCAACATTTCATCTGACTGTGACGGGTCTCCAAAGCACTTCTACAGTGACACTGCTGACCTTGTTTAAGGTCACACATCTATTACATTTGGCATTAATTCACTTTTTCTCCCTATGCCAGATCCATCAAAGTTCTTGGATGTAATCCCACAAATCTAAAATGAACTCTGGAGGCTCCACAGTGGGTACAATTTACTCATTCATTCAGAAAAAAATATTTATTGAACACCTATTATGTCCTGAACAGGTGATTTGTACTGGGGACTTAGTAATAAGGAAGCTGGACTTGGTGGTTGTCCTACCAGAGTAAGGTGGAAAGCCTGAATGAAACTGCCTAGTCGGAAAAGATTTCTTCCTTGAATTTAAATCAGAGTTAAAGACAGGGAGCCACCTCTAGATGGCACTCGACTGAATGCTGTGGCTCAGAGGAGAAGACCCCCCAGGCACAGCCATAGAACATGCGGCCTCAGGGCTCCACGCAAACTCAGCATTTTCTGGGGAAAGGAAAAAGAGAGCTTTACCAGCCTTATTATCACCTGCACATTGTGCATGTAAATCTTTCATTTGAATGATGGTGGCTCCTCCCAGGACTTCCCCACACTATCTCCAGCTTACCTTCTCAATGTCCACCATCTCCTACCATGGGCATTATCACTTATTATTCTTAATTATCTTGGTATATTCTCCTTTCTTAAACATTTTTTTATTTTTTTTTATGATTACTATTTTGTTTATTGTAACAATACAAATGCACAGCCAGAGGAGGTGACACTTAGAGCAAGGCCTGGAGGCCTGGAAGGGTGCTGAGAGCAGGAGCAATCTGTCCTGGTGGAGCAAGGGTGCATCACCCTCCCTGCACACCAATGCTGTCCCAGCAAGAAAGCTCCCAAAGCCTCAGGAACCTGAGTATTTTATTGGAGGTTCATTATGTTAGCATGACTGATTAAATCATAGGTCAGGCTATTGAACTTAATCTCTAGCCCAGGTCCCTCCCCAGAGGTTGAAGGTGGGTATAAAAGTTCCAATCTTCTAATCAAAGAATTGGTCTCCCCCACCTCATTAGCATAAGTTCAGGTGCAGTGCAAGGGGGTTAATCATGAATAACAAAAGACCTTTCTAACAGAAAATTTTAAGAGTTTTGAAGGTCTTTTGCTAGGTACCAAGGACAAAGATTAAATGTATTCTTTATTACAGCATATCACAAATGTATATAAATAATTGTTTTATTTTCTTTATGTGACAGTTATCCCCATTTGCAGGTGAGGAGGTTATAGTAGCGGCTTGCCTAATGTCACCCAGCTAGTAAGTGACAAAGCTGGGATTGCAGTCCAAGCAAAGTAACTAAAAAAAGACCCAACAATCTCTTATATAAATGGGCAAGTGAGTGAGATGAATAGAACCTTCTCTAAGGAAGACAGACAAATGCCTAGCAAACATATGAAAAAATGCTCACGGTCCCTAATTATCAGTGAAATGCAAAACCCATTATTTTAAAATTCAATTCTAAAATAGACTTAAACATTTAAAAACATTTAAGCATTATTTGTTATAAATAGAAGGTAACTGTAAAAATGAATTAATTTTGTAAATGCTCCTAATTTCAAATTAGATACCATTGGCTAATGAGAGCTATTAGTCTACATCTATTCCTTGTTTTTTTTTTTTTTTTTGCCTGGGTCTGGGTTTGAACCCACCACCTTCAGTATATGGGGCCAGCACCCTACTCCTTGAGCCACAGGTATCACCCTGAATCTATTACTTTTTTTTTTTTTTCTAAAATAGAACCATTACCAAATTTAAGAGAATTGTTCAAATGATAGTAGTTGCAAACTAAGACACTTTCCTTGAGGTAATGGATGTATCAGGAGAAATTTGGGGAAAAAAGGAACTTCTTACAGTGTTATTAATCACTTTAGTATCTTCCAGTGCCACCAGTGACGTGCATTTTGTGTTTTTGATAACAATGCTATAGTAATAGAAGTACTAACAGCAGTTATAATAATAACAACAAATAGTACACTGTATGTCAATAGCTCACTGTGTGTCTAGCCCTGTTTTAAGCACTTTCATACCAATAACTGACTCTTCCTAGCAGCCTATGAGGAAAGCACTTGCACATGGGGGAACATTACAAGTCTAAAATTTGCCCAGGCTCACAGAGCTGTCAAGTTTAAGAGCTATCGCTCATCAAATCCAGACTCTAAGCCAAACAGATCTTGTTCCCATATTGACCATTTACGTTGCAACCCTGGGCAAGTCACTTTAACACCATTTTGCAGAAGAAGCTGAAACTCTTCAGAGATGACAAATAGATAACGTCCTGTGCCTGGCATGGGGACTTGCTATTAGAAGGAAGGAAAGAAAAGTGGCATTTGGGGAGATGGTTTCATACCTCTGAGTCTCACTTTCCTCATCTGTAAAATGAGATCATATCAATTCCTGCATAACATCGTGGTAAATGTTTTGAAGTGGTTGCGGGGAAAGTCTAAATCAGTAGCTGGCTCGTCACAGGCCTGCAATGAGCAGGCATTACTATTCCTCAGCATGCTTCACAAATTCCTGTCCTTTATTTACAACTCATTCTGCGCCATCCATTCTCCTGGACACTTTCCCTTTTGTATTTTGCCTGCACTAACTACAGTAACTCTTCCTCTGAATTTCGTATCACTTAACTTCATTTTTTAAATAACCAACTTTTTCTTCCAATGAACCTTTTAGAGAGCAAGAAAGACTTACAGACTTTTCAAAATTTGATGATATTATTTAACACACTAAACTCTCCTAAAAACATGCAAAGAATGCTTAGTAGAATAAAGTTTTTAAAATTAACAGTTGTCTGAAATGAGAATTATGTTGGCAGAACCTAGGAAGATGATTTCTGATCCAAGAAAAACTGAAAAACTTGTAATGTCTTTTGTTTTCTGAAGATATGTTTTCCCCTTCATGCTGGCTGCCCACAATACTTGACATGAATAGCAACATCTTCTGCTGGAAAATATTAAATCCTTCTTATGAAAAAATAAGATACTCACTTTTTTTGGTAGAAGAATGGCTTAACCTCCAAGATAAGCTTCTCGATTTGACCAAAATAATGTCAAATACTAAAAACTGATCAGTTTTCCTTTCTTTTATTTTTTAATTATAAGAGTAATATAAAATTATGGCAAAAAGTTGGAAAACTTTAGCAAAAAAAAAAAAAAAAAGGAAAAATATAAATACTCCATTACCTCTTTTCTAAGAAATAACCACTATTAACATTTCTATTTCACCTTTTATTAAAATGTTGTTTGGTACATTTTTAAAATAAATATGCTAGGATCTGACTATATATACTTAAACATATCTGTGTATTTTATATAATCTTATATATTTTTTGAGAAGATACATTTTTCAGGGATATATAGTACTTTAGTATTTGTATACCATTATTTCATCCCTTATTGGTAGAAATTTATGCTTTAATGTTTTCTTTTTTCATTTATTTATTTTGCCATCTTGAGTCTTGTTAAGAGCATCACAGGAGCAGCTGTTAGACGTAAAAATGTACAGAGGTAGCAGAAGGGAAGGGCGCACATTCATGGCAAACACTCAGTGCCTGAAGTAATGCATTGCCCATATTTTAAATCATTATTAAGTAACATCCTTCTAGATATATCCTTTTGTCCGATGTTCAGTCTTCTCTCAGCACAAACTGTTAAATGTATATCATATTCAAAACTTATAAGCTTTGGAAGGTCCTGGGCACTTTTCGCTTCCATATGCAGGGATTGATATTTCCCCACGCTACCCCTTCACCAACAGCAGACACGATATTTTCTCTTAAACCTCTTACAGTTTGCCTAGAAGGCCGATGTTGGTGTCTTATACTTTATGGGTTTTTAAAAACACGTTACTTAATTTTCAAAAGAAAGTACCAGTCCTTTGTATGCTCATCCCAACTATCTTCTGCTCAAATTATAAAAAGGATTTCTGCATTTATGGAAGATAATGAGAAAAAATACAACATTTATTTACCTCAGTGTTTAATCTTAGCCTGTGGAGGACCACTTACAAGCTGTCTATTTGAACTTCAATTTGGTCCACACATAACTGGGTTCAGCATACTGCTATCAGGGAACTACTTTAGGACATGGTTATAGGAGACTCAGTGCTGCATTTAGCTTAAAGATAATATTGATAGTTTAGTTAATTACAATACCTCTGAGTATGAAAGCTCATAGCAAATGTCTATGGACTACTTTGCTTTTTCTGTAAGCATTTTATAATAGCAAAGTGAATCATTCCCCCTCAATTTTCCAAAGGAGGTATTTAAAATTTTCAATAGTGTCTTATAATTACTTTTCTTAGTTCATGATAAAATATTACATGGATTTATATACTCAGGAATTTATAAACAAAAATGTATATCCCAGTGATCTTTGGCAAATATAGATGAGTACGCTATTCTCACTTCAAAATAAATGACAACAGTGGGAATTGAAACAAAACTATGCACAATTTTAAAATATATATAAATATTTTACTAGATCTTAGCTTTATTGAATCATGTTCTTAACAATAATATAAATCTTTCCCTAGAATAATCTCATATTTTTGCTTGTATTAAAAAACTAATCAGAGGATTAGTATCTAGAAGAAGATTAAATGACCAAATATGATTTTTCCATTTTCTAGTTGTGCAAAATTGAGCAAGATATTTAAGCTCTTGGAAATTCTGTTTTCAGGATTAAAAGAGACTGTACTTTGATGATTTAATAAAATAATTTATGTTAAAGGAAAAAATTAAGGTATGTGGCATATATTTAATAATTGCTCCTTTCTCCTTTTTCTATTAATACATATTATGTTAATACAACACATGCATCATATATTAATTCTGATTACATAAGTTCTACTTTATTCTTTAAATTTCTAAGAAAAATTTCATAAAATATATAATACTGCATGACTCTATGAGAAAGAATGTGAAATATTTAAAGAAACCGTATTGTAAATCTCAAAATGGTAATAGACAACTCAGGCATGTTGTGTAGAATAAAAATTTCTTCTTTCATTGTTGAGATAGAGTCTAACTCTGCCACCTAGGTAGAGTGTCGTGGCATCTTAACTCACAGCAACCTCAAACTCTTAGGCTCAAGTAATCCTGTTGCCTCAGTCTCTCAAGTAGCTGGGACTTCAGGTGCCCCCCACAACACCGGCGGGTTTTTCTATTTTAGTAGAGACAAGGTCTTACTCTTGGCCAGGCTGGTCTCAAACTCCTGAGTTTAAGCACTCCACCTGCTGTGGCCTCCAAGAGGGCTAGGATTACAGGCGTGAGCCACCACCACACCAGGCAAAAAGGAATTTTTTAATGCACTCATTTAAATGTTAGCTGGTGAGTATTGAAGGGTGTTTCTATACAGGCAAAAAAGAAAACGGGAAAAAAAGAGTTCAGTGTAATACTTTGAACAGAGTACTAATAATTCCTTTACTTATATGAAAATTGATTTTATACTAGAGGAAAAAGAGTGTAATTTTAGTTCTTAAACGGGACTCGGTCATTTATATATTCGGCACACAGTGACTATTATGAACCCTTTAAGTGGGAAGGAAAGTGGAATGTCAGCTTGTGTTCTTCTGATAGGGAGTTAAATATCCACATGTCACCACTACAGGAGGCATTACCTAAAAACATATCCTTTATATTGGTCTCCTGATTTCCTCAAATTTCTTCCTATAGTTTCTTTTTACTAATTACCAGAGATTGAGAAATGTTTGTTCTGTTTAGCTCTTATCAGAGGCAATCTTTAAAAGTATTAAGGCTTTCTCCTATGATTTTAATTGTTCTTCTTTTTAACCTTCATGATTAAATAGCCAAAAATAGCCAAAAATTGTGTTTTGGGTGATAACAACAGTAAAAAAATAAAGCCCCATATAAAATTATTTCTTGATAACAGAATCACTTCTTGCATTTCATTCTAATTAGGTTGAAAGCCCCACGATCATAAGGACCTACCCCTAAATAAAGCATTTTCTGGGATTTTTAACTTGGAGTAAAAAAACATTTTTTTACGCTGCTTCCTGTTAAACAAAAGACATCACATGGAGAAGACAGATAAGGTAGATCCCTGGCCAGAAAAACTGTATACCTTAGGATACTGCCTCTTAAGAGCAAAGAGATTGGCATTTAAAACTTCAGGCATAAGCCTAAATGAAAAGGAAAAAGCTATAGGTGGTCTGGGAAGGAACTGAAAACCGGGGAAAGCACTGGCTTATGTTTATAAACCGTCTTATTGCCTGGCAAAGCCAAGCTCATTTATTATGTTAGGGCTGAAAGCGACACTGTAAATGAACAGCAGAGGGCAGAGGCCTTGCAGGTCCTTTTCAAAGCAGGTAGGTATTTCTTGAAAACGAATTCAATCAAATGTAAAATTCAAAGCCAGAGGGTCAGCAGGAAGAACTTCTTCTAAAAGTTAATATGTGGTTTTGGCATACCAGGCACTGCCTCCCTGACTAGCTTGTTATTTAACCATAATCCAATACTTATTTCATTGAAATAGTAACTTGTTTGAATTATTTATTTATTTATTTATTTATATTGTTGGGGATTCATTGAGGGTACAATAAGCCAGGTTATACTGATAGCATTTTTTTAGGTAAAGTCCCTCTTGCAATCGTGTCTTGCCCCCAGAAGGTGTGGCACACACC
>CAUYPK010139824.1:0-10585 GCA_963574355.1 Loris lydekkerianus | reverse complement strand
CTCAGCTCGCCTCAGTGGTGTTGATGTGTGTTCTTCAACCTTCTCTCTTGGTACAGCTCGAATCCTCCAGGTTACTTACTAAATTTCTATCTTTTAACTCTCCTTCTGGACGGGAGCCTCTGTGGAAAGCTGGCTTCAGTCGGCCATCTTGTCTCCTCCCTCCAATATTACTTTATTTTACTAACTTTTCAGCTTCATAAAATTACATCATATTGTATGAAGTTTCAATTTCATACTGTGTGAATTGAAAAGGCAAATAAATTCAGTATGATACTTCTAAGAGTCATTATGTTATTTCATGTAAATGTACTTCATTTTTTTCATTGTTATATAAATATCCTATCACATGACTTTATTATAATTCGATTTTTCAGGGTACTGCTGATAGAATTTAAGTTTTTTTACCTTTTGGGTATTTCCAATACAACTTCTATAAACATTAATTTATATATTACTTAATATGCATTACAGAAAAGTTTTTTCAGTGCTGAAGAAAGTTTAATAAAAGGACTTTTTTACAAAACTGTGGGCAAAATGCGGAGAGTTTAATTCATTGCTACTGTATGTAAGTTTACCTTCTATTTGTTGTTAAAATCTTTTCTGGTTGAATTTTCCACAAAGTTGGCATAATCACACTTGTTTGGAGTCAATCTAGTAAAATGGATTCCATAATGTCATTATTTGTTTCTCTCAGATTATTGATAAAATTGAATTTCATTTCCTCTGTTTATTCTCTATTTGCATTTTCTCATTTGTAAAATGTCTCCTTTTTGCTTTTACACATGATTCTATTAGGTTGTTTTTCTTTTCTCTTTATAGAAATTTTATACGCACACATTGTGGCTATTAATCCTTTATTATATGTGTTGCAAATATTTTCTCAAAGGCTGTGTGTCTTAACCTTATGAAATCTTTTATTGGAAAGTAGTTCTCAATTTGGTATAGTCTGATTGATCAGTGTTTTCTTTCACATCGTTCTGTGTAAGAAATACTTCCTTACCCATGGATCATAAAGGTATCTCTCTATATTTTCTCTAAAAATTGTATATGTCATCTTTTTGTATATTCATCTTTAACCAGGAATTTAATTCTTAAGAATTGTGCAACTTTTGTCCATATGGACAACCAAGTATTTAAGTTTCAGTTATTTAATAAGATATGCATCCTTTATCTGATATGTTACTTCTGTCAGTACTCAGATCTACTGCTGAGTATCCACATGCCCAAACTATATTATCTTAATTATTATAATTGAATAATAACTTTGATATCTGTTAGGAAAACTCTTTCTTAATGATCTTTTTGTTGTTACTTGTTTTTGAGAAAATATCCAAAGTTATTTTTGAGTCTTTTATTTCCATATAAATTCTGGACCTCCATAACCACTATTGTGCCTAATATTAATATAATTAACTTTTATTTACATATTTTTTAGATAGTATTTGATGATGAATCTTTGACCACTTCTTTATTTTCAACATTTCAATGTTCTTTAAAAAAAAATCAGATTAATATGAAGGTACAAACTATTAGTTTGCAATGTTTGCATTTGTTAGGTAAAGTCCTTCTTGTTGTTGTGTCCCATACCCAGGAGATGTGCCATATGTACTTATATTGTGCTCATTAGATGGGAACACACCAATCCCCCTACCTTTTTCCCTCTCCCTGTCCTTCGACCCGTTCCCCTCAACTTGAATTAAATTGATTTTTTTCTCTTGTGCGGGCATGTATTAGTTCATCTACTGGCTTCATATTAGTATTCTTCAGTACATTGGATACTACTTTTACATTTTTATTAGATTTTTACTAAGAAGTATGTGTTTCAACTCCATACAGGTTAATACAAAAGATGTAAAGTCTTTTCTATGTCTATTATGGCTGAATAGTATTCCATGGTATACATGTACCATAGTTTATTAATCCATTCATGGATTGATGGGCACTTGAGTTGTTTCCACATCCTGTTGATTTTAAATGGAGCTCTGATAAACAATCTAGTGCTAATTTCTTTATGATAATTTTTTTTTCTTCTGGGTACATGCCTAGTAATAGGACTGCAAGACAAAATTAAACACCTATTCTATTTTGAGTTCTTAGATGATTCTTCATACTTCTTTCCAAAGAGGCTGAATTAGTTTGCAATCCCACCAGCAATGTAAAAGTATTCACATCTATGCATATCTACCCCAGTATCTGCAGCTTTGGGAATTTGTGATGTGGGATATTCTCACTGGGGTTAGGTGATATCTCATAGTGGTGTTGATTTGCATTTCTCTGATTATTAGTGATGATGAGCATTTTTTTGTATGTTTGTTGGCCATTTGTCTATCTTCTTCAGAGAAGGTTCTGTTCATGTCTCTTGCCCAGTGATAGATGAAATTGTATGTTCTTTTTCTTTATTAATTTGAGTTCTCTGTAGATTCAAGATATCACCCCTTTGTTAGATTCATAACATGCAAATATCTTTACCCATACTGAAGATTATATATTTGCTTTAATTGTTATGTCCTTAGCTGTGCAGAAGATTTTCCACTTAATTACCATTTATTTATTATTGTTGTTGTTATTGCTAATGAAGTGGTCTTCATAAAATCTTTATGCAGGCTGACATCATTAAGTGATTTCCCATGCTTTCTTTCAGGATTATTATTTTTTCATGTCTTACATTTAATTCTTTGATCCATGTGGGTCAATGTTTGGAAGTGGTGAAAAGCGTGGGTTCTGTTTCAGCCTTTACATGTGGTTAACTACTTCTCCCAGCATAATTTATTGAATAGGGATTATTTTCCCCAGGATATGCTTTTGTTTGGTTTACTGAAGATTAGATAGTGATAACAGGCTGGTTTCATCTCTAGGTTTTCGATTCTGTTCCATATGTCTATGTCTATATTTCTGTGCCAAAACCATGCTGTTTTTTTTTTTTTATTATTGTGAACTTCTAATGTATCCAGAAGGCTGATAGAATGATGCCACCTGCTTTGTTTTATTTCTATTTCTCTGGACATATGGAGTTTCTTCTGATTTCATACAAAATTAAAAACTATTTTTTGAGGTCTTCAAAGTATGATGCTAGTATTTTGATAGGGATTGCTTAAAATTTGTAGATTGCTTTGGGTAGTATAAACATCTTAACAATGTTGTTTTTTCCCAACCAAGATCATGTATGTTCTTCTATTTGTTAATGTCTTTTGGTATTTATTTTCTTAGGATTTCATAATTCTCTTTGTGAAGTTCCTTAACCTCCTTTGTTAGTTATATTCCAAGGTTTTTAATTTTATTAAAGGTATTGTGAAGCATATTGTGTCCTTGATTTGCTTCTGAACTTGACTTTTATCTGTGTATACAAATGCTACTTATTTGTGGACATTGATTTTATACCCTGAGACATTACTATATTTTTTTTATCACTTCCAGGTGTTGGTGGCTGAGTCCCTGGAGTTTTCTAAATAGAAGATCATATCATCATCAAAGAATGAGAATTTGATCTTCTCTTCTCCTATTTGGTTACTCTTACTATCCTTCTCTTGAATGATTGCATTGGTTAGAAATTTCAAAACTATGTTGAAAAGTAATAGAGAGACTGGGTATGCTTGTCTGGTTTTAGCTCTAAATGGAAATGCTTTCAGTTTTACTCCATTTAGTATGACATTGGCTGTGGATCTATCATAGATGACTTCATCAGTTTAAGAAATGTGCCATCTATGCTTATTTTCTTCAGCTCTCTTTTTGGAAAAGGATGCTGAATTTTGCTGAATCTGCCTCTATTGAGAGCATCATATGGTCTTTCTTTTTGCTTCTATTTATGTGGTAAATTATATTTATGGATTTGTGTATGTTAAATCAACTTTGCATCCCTGAGATAAAGCCTACTTGATAGTGATGTTTAATCTTTTTAATGTGTAGCTATAATCTATTTGCTGAGATTTTATTGATTATTTTGGCATTGATATTCATTAGTGAAATTGGTCTGTAGTTCTCCTTTTGGTTGTGTCCTTTCCTGGTTTGGTTATCAGGGTGATGTTTGCTTCATAGAATGTTTTGGGAAATGTTCCTTCCTTCTCAGTGTTTTGGAATAGGTTCCACAGTATAGGTACAAAGTACTCTTTGAAGAGTTGATAGAATTCTGACATGAAGCTGTCTGGTCTAGGGCTTTTTTTGTTGGGAGCATTTTTATTGATCCTTCAATTTTAGTGCTTGACATTGGTCTGTTCAAGAGATTTATTTCTTTCTGATTAAGTCTATGGTGGTGTGTGAATTCATGCTAGTCCATTTTCTTAACATTGTCAAATTTCTGGGCATTGAGTTCTTGTAGTAGTCATAGATAGTGTCTTGTATGTCTGTGATATCTGTTGTTATTTTCCCTTTTTTGATTCTCATTGAGAATCTACTTTTCTGTTTCTGGTTAATCTACCCAAAGTATGTTATTTATCCATTTGTCTCATTGGTATTGAATACATTGGATACTTGCTTTTCCATTCACATGATACTTTACTAAGGATAATTTTCTTCAACTCCATCCAAGTAAATACAAAAGATGTAATGTCTCCATCTTTTTAATGCATCAATTAAAAATTCTTGTCTTAACTCTAAAATGTTAAATATAATATACTGGGTGGACATAAATTTCATGTGCAATTTAAAATTGTGTAACATAGTAAATTGCACATGAACTTTATAGACACCCTTTATATGGTAACCACTAAGAAAATAGCTGTAAAATATATATAAAGGAAAATGGAAGGAAATCAAAACATGGTATTAAAAATAAAAATAAACAACTAAACATAAGGAAAGGCAGTAATGGAAGAAATGAGGATTGTGGGGGGAAAATAAGAAAATGGCAAACAACTCCTATCAGTAATTATTTACATATAAATGAATGAGTTAAGTTTTCTAATCAAAAGCTTAAATTGGAACAGAGAAAAATATAATGATCATTCAATTAATAAGAGATTCACTTTAGATCAAAGGATCTGTGATAGGCTGACAATGCAATGAAGGAAAAATATATTCCATGAAAAGAGTAAACAAGAATGAGTTGCTTTTATGGCTATATTAACATTAAAAATATACCTTAAGTCAAAAAATGTTACAAGAGAAATTATGTACATTTTAATAAATAAGTCACAGAGTCATCAGTCTGGCCAAAATTAAAATAATGGAGAATATCTTATAAGCTGTGAATTGAAAACATCAAATAACTCACAAAGAAAAACACAAAAGACTTACGACAAGCTTCTCAATACAAACTTTATAAGCCATATGGGTTTGGGTATCATTTTTAGTCTAAGTAAACACAATAGTGGACAAATAAAAATATTGTATCCTACAAAGTTGTTTCATAAGTGAAGGATAAATCAAATATTTATTTGACAAGCAATCACAAACAGAATTTATCTTCAGTATATTTGCCCTGCAAGATATGCTTAAAAGTGCTTTCTACATGGAATGCAAAAATCAATATCGAACAGAGTGAAAACAACCAAAAGTTAAAACTCACAGCTATTATAAAAAAGTGACATTAATGAAAAAATGGCACAACCAGGTAACAATCAACACATTGAACTGAACAGTACCTCACATATCAATACTCACACTGAAAGTTAACAGTCTTAATGCTCAATTTAATGCACATAGGCTGACTAAGTGGATAAAATAACACAAGTCAAATATATGTTGTGTTAAAGAAACCTATTTACCACATTTTGCCTTATAAAATGTGCAACTCTATTTTCCAAATATTAAGGGAAAAAATAAGAATGTGTATTATACATGGGTAGTAGTAATTCTGTATCTACATAATTTGTTACATGTTTGTACAATAATCTATTAATAAAAATTCTAAAATCCCTTCATAATGCAAAAACAAATACCTAAATATAAACAAATAAAATTTTGAATTAAAAATATTAAAATATATTTTTTTATTTTTCTTGAAATATTGGGCCAAAAATATGGTGCACATTATCCATGGGAGCACCCCATAAAAGTAAATATGGTTACTACAAAAATTCTCATAAGCTCAAAGTAAAGGGGTGGAAAAAATGTCCATGCCAATGGAAAACAAAAACAACCAGAAATAGCTATACTCATGTCAGAAAAGAATAGACTTTAAATGAACACTGGTTAAACAAACCGACAAAAGAAAATATTACATAATGATAAATGGTGCAGTTTAACAGGAGATATAATAATCCTAAATATATATGCGCTTAACACAGTGTTTCCTAATTTTTAAAACATATTGTGCTAGATATAAGCACAGAAATGAACAATGTCATAATAGCCAGAAACCTCAACATTATGCTAATACAATTACACAGAATAGCTCATCAAGACCGAAAATCTTCAAAGAAAGACTGGAATTAAATGGGACACCAGATAAAATGAACTAACAGATATTTAAAAAACATGCTACTACAAAATTGTAGAATATGCATTCTTGTGATTAGTACAGAAGAATAAAAATACCCAAAAGTCATTTTCTAAGATTAGATCGTATGTTACACTACAAAACAAATCTGGGAAAATTCAGAAAAATTGAAATTCTATACTGCATCTTCTCAGACCGGAGTGGAATGAAGTTAAGAGTCAATTCTGAGAAAACTCTCAAAACTTCAGAAATACAGTAAAATTAAATAACTTGCTGCTAAATGCTCCTTAGGTCAATGACAAAAATCAAGATTAAAAAAAAAAATGAATTGAATGACAAAGATGACAATAAGCTTCCAAAATCTCTGGGATATAGCAAAAGCAGTATAAAGAGAGAAGTTTACAACTTTGAATGCCTAACAAAAAGACAGAAGGATCACATCTCAAGCAACTAAAAAAAGAATTAAGAAAAAAACCCATCCACATCCAGTTGAAAAATAGAAATACACAGCTCAAAGCAGAATTAAATGAAAAGTTAACCCAAAAAACAATACAGACAATCAACAAAACAAAAAGTTGTGTTTTCAAAGGATAAGCAAAGTTGATAGAACACTAACAAGGGTCATGAGATATAAAAGAGAAATAATTCAAATAAGTTCAATCAGAAATGAAAATGGAGACATTACAATGCTTACCAGAGAAATACTAAGTATTATCAATGACTTACTCTTAAAACCTCTACACAGAGAAACCAGTAAATCTAGAAAAATTATAATTTTTGGAAATATACAGCTTCTCAAACTTGAACAAGGAAGAAACAAAAATCTTGAACAAACCAATAATGAGTTGTGATATTTAAACAATAATAAAAAATCCCCCAGCAGAAAAAAAGTCCTAGAACAGATGGATTCACAGCCCAAGTCTACCAGACCTCCAAAGAAGAACTGGCTCTGTTGTACTAAAACTGTTCATAATTTGTAAAGGAGGAAATCTTCCTGAACCCATTCAATGAAGCCAGTAATACACTGATAATGAAGCCTGAAAAGGGCAAAACAATAACAACAAGAAAAAACTACAGAACAACATCCCACAAGAATATAGATGCCAAAATCCTCAGTAAAATACTAACAAACAAAATGCAACAGCACATCAAAATGCTAACTCACTGTGTTAAAGTGGGTTTCAGCCCAGAAATGCAAGGATGGTTCAGTGTACACAAA
Organism: Loris lydekkerianus; assembly: GCA_963574355.1. Classification (NCBI taxonomy): domain Eukaryota; kingdom Metazoa; phylum Chordata; class Mammalia; order Primates; family Lorisidae; genus Loris; species Loris lydekkerianus. The sequence continues at coordinate 2,993 of CAUYPK010139824.1, read as the reverse complement.
TCTATAAATGTGATTTACTATGTAAACATAAGAACAAAAGCTATATGATCATCAATAGATGCAGAAAGATAATTTAATAAAATGCAGCACCCTTTCAAGATCAAACCCCTCAACAAACTAAGCATAGAAGAAACATAACTCAAAATAATAAAAGCTGACAAACCAACAAACAACATCATACTGAATGAGAAAAAGTTGAAAGAATTTCCTCTAAGAACTGGAACAAGACATGGATGGGCCTTGTTATCACTTATATTTAATATTGGGCTAGAAGTCCTACACAAAGCAATCAAATGAGAGGAATAAATAAAGGGCATCCAAATCAAGAACGTTGTGGTCAAATGATCCCCATTTTCAGGTGATAAGATTTTCTATGTAGAAACCCTATAAATTCCTTAAAAATATCCTTGAACTGACAAATTCAGTAAAGTCTCAGCTTACAAAACTAAGGTACACAAGTCAATACTATTTCCATATATTAATAACAGTCAGAATCAAAGAAAAAACTTTTTAAAATTTCAGATTAATATGAGGGTATGAACAATAAGGTTGCATTGTTTACATTTGTTAGGTAAAGTCCAAGTTGTAGTTGAGCTCTTTTACCCAGGAGGTGGGCCATATACCCTTAAATTGTGCCTATTAGGTGTGAGCTGACCAATCCCCTCCTCCCCTTTATTCCGTCCCTGATCCCCCCACCCCCACACTTAAATTTACTTGTCTTTTTCCCTCAAAGAGGCCTGTATTTCCTCATTTACTTGTTTTATATATTGTGTTGAGTGAATTGGACATTTGTGTTTCCATTCCTGTGATACTTTACTAAGGAGATGTTCTCCAACTCTATCCAAGTTAATACAAATGATGTAAAGTTCTCTGTCTTTCTTTGTCTCTGAATAGTATCCCATGGTATATATATACTACATTTTATTAATTCAATCATAAATTGATGAACACTTGGATTGCTTCCACATATTGACAATTGTGAATTGAGCTGTAATTCTACTGCAAATGTACTCCTGGGGGAAAAAAAAAAAAAAAAAATATATATATATATATATATATATACATATACATATATGTGTGTGTGTGTGTGTATGTGTGTGTGTACTTCTGAGTAGATACCTAGTAATGGGATGTTGGTACTAAATAGAAGGTCTACCCCTCACTTTTTGAGGATTCACCATACTTCTCTTCATACTTCTCACCACAATGTGTTAGTTTGCAATAACACCAGCAAAGTAAAAGTGTTCCTTTCTGTCCACATCCATGTGAGCATATACAGTGTTGGGACTTTGAGATGTTCCCTATTCTCACTGGAGTTCACTGATATCTCAAAGTGGTTTTGATTTGAATTCCATTGATGGTTAGGGATGATGACCATTTTTTCATGTGTGTGTTTGCTTTTCATCTATCTTCTTATATATATAGAAGGTTATATTCATGTCTCTTACCCAATGATAAATGGGTTGTTTGCTCTTTCCTTGTTGATTAGTTTAAGTGCTCTGCAGATTCTAGTATCAGGCCTTTGTCAGATTCATAGCATAAAAATATATTATACTATTCTGAAAGTTGTCTGTTTGCTTTTCTTGATGTGCCCTTAGTTCTTCTGATTTTTTTTCACCTAGAACATAATCCCATTTATTTATTTTTCATGTTGGTACAATTACCAGGGGGGTATTCTTCACCAAATCTTTTCCCAGGCCAATATCATAAAGATATTTTCCCATATTTTCTTCTATAGTTTTTATTATTTTGTGTCCTAAATTTAAATCTTTTACTCAGTGAGAGTCAATCTTTCTTTGTACATGTGTTTATTTGGTTTTCACTTTTTGCCTTCACAAAATTAAAGAGGCTTAAAATTTAATAACAATAATAATGTTTAAGATAAGGGCTAGAAACATAAACCTCATAAAGAATGAATGAAGATAAATACAATCAGAAAATAAATCAGATGATTGCTGCAATGAAATAGTAAGCAATAATAACAATAATAATAATAATGCAAAGAAAGTAACATTCGCATTGTCAGATAAAAGTATGTCTATCATAGAATGCTTTGACTCTAAGGTTCAGCATGGAGTCATCAGTTATCTTTTTTTTTTCCAAAGTCTCAAAAAAGAGAAAATATTTATTTTTATAAATAAAAATAGAAGATAATTTCAAAAAACAGATCATGCCAAATCTTATAAACAATAGGAAAAAAAAAAAGGAGTACTTCAGAATTTAGAGTGAGAGTCAATTTTTGGAAGTGGTGAGGGGTGCAGATCCAGTTTCAGTCTTCTACATGTGGCTAACAAGTTCTCCCAGCACCATTTACTGAATAAGGATTCTTTTCTCCAGTGTATGCTTTTGTTTGGTGTATCAAAGATCAGATGGTGATATGCAGTTGCTATCATCTCTGAGGTTCTATATTTTATTTCTTGAAACTATGTCTTTATTTTTGTGGCAGTACCATGCTATTTTGATCACTATAGACTTGATCTATACCTTAAAGTCCGGTAATGTTAATTTTTTTTTTTTTTTATTGCTTAGAATTCTGTTGGCTGTTCATTTTCTTTTCTTGTTTCATATGAAACAAAGTGTTATTTTTTCAAGTTATTCAAAGCATGGTGTTGGTGTTTGATGTAGTCTCCTTAGATGGGAATTACATTAAATCTGTAGATCTCCTTGAGTAGTATAGAAACTTTTATAAATGTTATTTTTCTAGACATGAGCATAGTATGTTCTTCCATTTGTTCATGACTTCTACCATTTCTTTTCTCAGGGTCTTGTAGTTATCTCCACAGATATATTTCACATGCTTTGTTAGGTATATTGTCAGATATTTTATTTCCTCATTTCCTTTGAAACTACTGTGAAGGGGGGGGAGACAAGATGGCGGACTGAAGCCAGCTTTTCACAGAGGCTCCCGTCCAGAAGGAGAGTTAAAGGATGGAAATTTAGTAAGTAACCTGGAGGATTCGAGCTATACCAGGAGAGAAGGTTGGAGATCGCAC
>CAUYPK010139821.1:0-13064 GCA_963574355.1 Loris lydekkerianus | reverse complement strand
CCTCAGAAGCAGCATAACAAAATCCAAACTTGGCAAAGAGCCACAGTATACAAAATAATGATAAGAGGCAAAGAGCCGAAATTCATTTTGGCCGGGAGCCGCATGCGGCTCTAGCCGCGTGTTCGCCACCCCTGCTTTAAGAAATGATCTTCAGCACTCAGTGCCTTAGTTTTCTCATCTACAAAATGAGCATAATGGTGGTCCCTACCTCACAGGGTTGTTAATGAGAGTTTAATGAGTTTGTTGGCAAAAATTAGTAGAACAGTGCCTGACACATAATGTGTTAGTGGTTCCCTATTATTATGCAGTATAATCTGGCAGAAAGCTTCCTGCTTCTCCTTTTAGACACCAGCTACAATATCTCCTCCTCCAGGAAGCCCTCACCAAACCCCAGGCAGAGCCCTCATCTTTCCTCTGTGCTCTCTCACTGGCTTCCATCAATAGCTATGATGCCACATCTATATCAATCCTGACCAACTGGCTATCTGTTCAATGTTTCTCTCTTCCACCTGGCTATGAATTCCATGAGGGTGGAGGCTGGCTTCTCTGGTTGTAGATTGTGTCTGCAATCCTGAGCATATTTGAAAACTGAGTGATTGCTGAATGCACACAGTGTAAATATGTGTGCCTGTGTATTTAAATGTGTGTACATTGTGTAGATGTGTGTATATGCACATAAAGCTTGTAGTCCCATGTACAGCCCTTTGTTTACCCAACTGTTTACTGAACATGTACTATGTACACTGGCACAAGCAGAATATCCTTTTCCTCATGGAGGTCATCTTGTTCCTCCACCTGCCTCAGTTGAAAGTGAGTCTCCATTCATTATAAAAATAGTTAAAATGGGGCAAAGTGGCTCGTGTCTGTAATCCTAGCACTCTGGAAGGTAGAGGCGGGAGAATACCTTGAGCTCAGGAGATCAACCTAAGCAAGAGCAAGACGCAATCTACCAAAAATAGAAAAAATTAGCTGGGTGTGGTAGTGTATGCCTGTAGTCCCAGCTACTGAGGTAGGAAGATGGCTGGAGCCCAGGAGTTTGAGGTTACAATACAATAGTGAACTCTACCCAGGGTGATAGAGCAAGGCCCTGTCTCAAAAAAAAAAAAAAAAAAAAAAAAATTGTATCTTTTGGTAATAATCTGATGCTGGCTGCTGAAAATGATTATTGCTGCCCTATAATGTCATGCTTAGTTTGTCCACAAAATATTTTTTTTTTTTTTGTAGAGACAGAGTCTCACTTTATTGCCTTTGGTAGAGTGCTGTGGCATCACACAGCTCACAGCAACCTCCAACTCCTGGGCTTAGGCCATTCTCTTGCCTCCTCCTCCCGAGTAGCTGGCACTACAGGCACCTGCCACAATGCCCAGCTATTTGTGTCCACAAATGTTTTTAATAATGGGTGGTGCCTGTGGCTCAAAGGGGTAGGGCGCCAGCTCCATATGCCAGAGCTGGAGGGTTCAAACCCAGCCCTGGCCAGAAACTGCAAAAAAAGGAAAAAAAGTTTTTAAGAATAAAATTGGAACTAATTTTTAAAAGTTTGGTAAAATTTCAGGTTTATTCTTGCACCTCTGAAATCCTTTCAAGGCTGGTAACATTTGGCTTCAGCCCAAATGTGTGTTCAGATATGTAAAAGCACACCCCTGTGTGCATACAGGGGTGTGGGCCTCCAGGAAGGTGCGGACTTTCAAGGGCTCACACACCTGCCTTCCCCAGCAGCAGGCAAACGGGAGCCGAGTCAATGTTCTCTACTCCACCCCTGCTTGTTACCTCTGGGAGCTGAACAAGGCCAACCTCACCTGGTATTTGGGGGGACTCAGGGGCTGGGGGTGGGTTGGCATGTCCCCTGGGTCTTGACCCTGCTCTTAATGCCTCTGGTGCTGCAGGTCGGAGAAACACGATGATTTCTTCCCTTATGCGGACGGCCCCCACATGTTCTGGACGGGCTATTTTTCCAGCCGGCCAGCCCTCAAACGCTATGAGCGCCTCAGCTACAACTTCCTGCAGGTGGGTGGGCTCCGAGTTTGAGGGGGCAGCCCAGGAGGCCCAGCTGGCCGGATGTCCCAACATACTCCCTCCTCCTTAGGTGTGCAACCAGCTAGAGGCACTGGCGGGTCCGGCGGCCAACGTGGGACCCTATGGCTCAGGAGACAGTGCACCCCTCAGTAGGTGTCGGCTGGGGGACAAGGGCGGGGCTGAAGCTGGAAACCACCCCTAGGCGGCCTCCTCGAATCCCTTCTTAAAGCCCCAGGAACTCAGTCTGCCTGCACAAGACCTTTAGCCTCTCCTTCGAGTTGGGGCCGGGAGTCTTTCGGGAACTCCCACCTGACTCACCATCTGCCTGCAGATGAGGCGATGGCAGTGCTCCAGCATCACGACGCTGTCAGCGGCACCTCCCAGCAGCACGTGGCGGACGACTACGCGCGCCAACTAGCCGCGGGCTGGCAGCCTTGCGAGGTGCATGGGGCAGGGCCTTGAAGGACGGAGACGGCAGAGGGCTGGGCCAGCACTTGACAACGAAGGGCGGAGATTGGCATAGGGCGTGGCGGAGGACTTGGTGGGGCCTGGATGGGATCGTGGGGGCTGAGCTTATGGGAGGCGGTGCTGAGATAGGATGGGGCGGGTCCTGGGAGGGGCGGAAGCAGGCTGAAGGGAGTCCAGAGCTGATCCGCCCCTTTGCGCTTCTCCCCAGGTTCTCCTGAGCAATGCTCTGGCCTGGCTCAGTGGTTCCAAGGAAAACTTCACCTTTTGTCCCGACCTCAACATCAGCATTTGTCCGCTCAGCCAGACGTCCTCGTGGGTGAGCCAGAGTGGGAAAGGCAGGCTGGGAGACAGGTCCCGTGGGTGCCACCAGATTAGGGTAAACCTTGCAGATCATGGAGTGGGGCCAAGGGGAGTGGGACTCTGGCCAATGGACTGTAGAGGGATGATATTTCTTGGGATGCAGTGAAGTTGGAGCAAGACAGAGACCAATGCACCAAGGAGTTGATCACACCAGAAGCACTCAGGGATGTACCCGTGCAAGGTGGGTAGGTTTGGAGAAGGCATGCTGTGACCATGCCCTCCCTGATTGTCCCACCCCAGTTCCAGGTCACTATTTATAACCCCCTGGGGCGGAAGATGGACTGGATGGTGCGGCTGCCGGTCAGCAAAGGCGTTTTCCTTGTGAGAGACCCCCAAGGCAGGACTGTGGATAGCAATGTGAGTCCCTTTGATCAACATTCTCCTGCATTTCCTCGCCTCCCTCTTGGACACCTTCTCTTGGGTCCTACCCCTGCACGAATACCTCCTCCATGAATACCTTTTGCCAGTGAATCTCTCTTCCTCCTTTGTCCCTTAATATCAGACCCCCTTAGGATCATCTACCTTCCATGAGTGGTCCCCCCCTTTTTTTTTTGAGACAGAGTCTCACTTATTAACCCTTGGTAGAGTGCTATGGTGTCACAGCTCACAGCAACCTCCGAATCCTTGGGCTTAGGCTATTCTCTTGCCTCAGCCTCCCGAGTAGCTGGGACTACAGGTGCCCACCACAACACCCAGCTATTTTTTTGTTGCAGTTTGGCTGGGGTTGGGTTTGAACTCGCCACCTTCCATATATGGGCCCAGTGCCTTACCCACGGAGCTACAGGTCCCCTTTTTAATACCTGTATTCCCCCCCCCTGTTTATGAAATCTTTATTCCAGAAAGTCTCCCACAAACCTCTTCTTCCCCCTAAAATCTTTCCATCTCTCCCCTGCCTCAAGGATCGATTTGTTCCCCTATTTCTTCCCTCACTCTTCCCAGTCTCTCCATCCTCCCAGGAGGAGGTATATTTTTTCCAGCTTGTGAATCTTTTCTGCTGTCTTTTCCTTAGAATCTGCCACCCCCGTTACCCCTGTCCTCAACACCTAGATGTCTTTTCCCCATCTTAGGCTTCCATCCCTCATCTCTCTTGAGTATGATGCCTCCATGTATACATGGCTTTATGTGTGAAACTCAGAGTATCTTTTTTATTTATTTATTTATTTTTTCTTTTTAGAGACAGAATCTCACTTTGTTGCCTTCGGTAGAGTGCCAGGGCATCACACAGCTCACAGCAACCTCCAACTCCTGGGTTTAGGCAATTTTCTTGCCTCAGCCTCCCAAGTAGCTGGGACTACAGGTGCCTGCCACAACACCCAGCTATTTTTTTGTTGCAGTTTGGCTGGGGCTAGGTTTGAACCCACCACCCTCAGTGTATGGGGCTGGCACCCTACTCACTGAGCCACAGTGCCACCCGAAACTCACAGTATCTTAACTCAGTTTTTCTCCTTTGTTACCCCAGGTGGTGATACTTCCCAGCACAGGCAAGCCAAGGGACCGTTCAGAGCTACTATTCTCTGCCTCAGTGCCTGCTCTGGGCTTTAGCACCTATTCAGTAGCCAAGATGACCAACCGGAAGCCCCAGACCCATGCCCCAAGGCATCGGTCCAAGAAGTCCTCGTCCCATGCCTTGGCAATTGAAAATGAGGTAAAACCCCATTCTGATTCCCTTCCCTGCACCCTGTAACAAATTTGAAGTGTCATAGTGAGCCATATGGACTTTAGGTCAACAGGTCCTGGGTTCATGGTCTGCTGTCACCACTCCCCTGATTATGTGTCTTCGAGGGAGTGACCTGTGTCTGAATCTCAGTGTGACCCACTGTGTGATAGGTGACACTTGATAGGTTGGAGCTGATGGCAGGTGTTGGTTTGCAATTTTAGAGGGGATGTCAGGGAATGCCTTATTGAGAAGGTGACATTTCAAGTGAGACTTGAGGGAGAAAGCTGTGTGGTTACTGGGGGGAAGAGGAATCCAGGTAGGCAGAGAATAGTACACACAGAAGCCCTCAGGCAGGTTGGTGTGCAGTATTTGAGGAACCACAAGGAACCCAGTGTTCCTTGTGGACAGGATAAGGGAGGTGACAGGTCAGATCTTGAGGGGCCTTGAGGACTAATAGGAAAACTTCGGCTTGTACAGCAAAAGAGCCACTGGCAGGTTGGGGCTTCATTGAAACTATCCTGGGCCCTAGCACTTTTGTCTTTTTGGATCACTTCTACTATTAAAAAAGGAAGTTAAGAGTTTCAGCTTTTCGGGCTGGGCATGGTGGCTCATGTCTGTAATCCCAGCACTTGGGAGGCCGAGGCGGGTGGATTATCTGAGCTCACGGGTTCAAGACCAGCCTGAGCCAGAGTGAGAGAATGGTTTTCCACACTTAATAGAGCTACACAGAGTTCTCTTTGTTGTTGAAATGCAGCCAGAGGTCTTTTACATGTTTCTAAATAATAGCTGGGTGTTGTGGTGTGCACCTGTAGTCCCAGCTGTTCGGGAGTCTGAGGCAAGAGAATTGCTTGAGCCGAAGAATTTGAGGTTGCTGTGAGCTATGACTCCATGGCACTCTACCAAGGGTGACCAAGTGAGACTGTCTTAAAAAAAAAAAGTTTCAGCTTTTCAGAGAACAAATTGAAACAAGATCACAAGAAGCCTGAAAAATGAAGCCTAAAATGAAATATTCAGCTAACAAATTGCCCCATCAAAGCTGAACAGCACAGCAAACAAAGCCTTGGAAAAATCTTGCAAGGCAATAAAATCCCAGTAGGAAGCTGAAGAAGAGTGCCATTTGTATGTCATGAAGCTATGCTCTACCTTATAGAAAAGAAGGCCTGTTACTTTAGGGGAAAAAAAACCACCAGCAGGCCTTCCTTAGGAAAGAAATCGCCAAAAAACAGGTGTAAAAGAACATTTGTCACTCACTGCCTTTCGACAGCTGTCCACTATGGAGCACTTTGCCTTTGGTATACCTGAGATCATGTTCTAAGTCCCACAGAATCTTATGCTTCCCTAAGCACATACAACAATCAATCTGTTACTTCTGTTTTGGAAGATGGAAGTTATGAGATCTATGTTGAAGACTTGAAAAAAGATCAGGAGAAAGACAATGTGCTACTGTGTTACTACAAGTCTCAGTGCTCTTCAAGTGAATCAGATGACAGTGTCGATGGCAAGATCCTTTTTTTTTTTTTTTGTAGAGACAGAGTCTCACTTTATCACCCTTGGTAGAGTGCCGTGGCATCACACAGCTCACAGCAACCTCCAACTCTTGGGCTTAGGTGATTCTCTGGCCTCAGCCTCCTGAGTAGTTGGGACTATAGGCACCCACCACAATGCCCGGCTATATTTTTGTTGCAGTTTGGCCGGGGCTGGGTTTGAGCCTGCCACCCTTGGTATATGGGGCCAGCGCCCTACCCACTGAGCTACAGGCATGGCCCAGATGGCAAGATCTTAATGGTTAATCTGGGTCCTACAAAAGACCTCTGGCTGTATTCCAACAACAAGGAGAACTCCGTGGAGCTCCGTAAGTGTGGAAAACTATTGGCAGAGGAGCAGGAATTCTTTCTCCTTCATAAGAAGCCCTTCAAATGTGTTTCATTTGAATGTAAGAACACTCCTGGAATGTTTATTGGTAAAAAGGATAATCACCTTGCCCTAATTAAAGTAGACTGTTCTGGCTGGGCACAGTAGCTCACGCCTATAATCCTAGCACTCTGGGAGGCTGAGGCAGGTGGATTGCCTGAGCTCAAGAGTTCCAGACTAGCCTGACCCAAAGCGAGACCCAATCTCTAAAAATAGCTGGGCATTGTGGTGGGCGCCTGTAGTCCCAGCTACTTGGGAGGCTGAGGCAAGAGAATTGCTGTGAGCTGATGATGCCACGGCACTCTACTGAGGGTGACAAAGTGAGGCTGTCTCAAAAAAATTAAGGCGGGTGGCGCCTGTAGCTCAAGGAGTAGGGTGCCGGCCCCATATACCAGAGGTGACTGGTTCAAACCCAGCCCTGGCCAAAAACTGCAAAAAAAAAAAAAAGACTTGGCACCTGTAGCTCAGTGGCTAGGGTGCTAGCAATATACACCAGAGCTGGCAGGTTAGAATGCAGCCTGGGCCTGCCAAATGACATTGGCAACTACAACCAAAAAGTAGTGGACGTTGTGGTGGGCACCTCTAGTTACAGCTGCTTAGGAGGCTAAGGCAAGAGAATCGCTTATGCCTAAGAGTTTGAGGTTGCTGTGAGTTTGATGCTACGCCAAGGCACTCTACTGGGGGTGATAATTTTTTTTTCAAAAAAATTTAAAAAAAGAAAAAAAAGCAGACTGTTCTCAGAATTTGAGCACAGAGAATATCTTTTTTTTGAGACAGCGTCTCACTTTAGCTCTTGGGCTTAGGTGATTGTCTTGCCTCAGCCTCCCGAGTAGCTGGGACTACAGGCACCTGCTACAACTCCCGGCTATTTTTTTGTTGCAGTTTGACCAGGGCCACGTTTGAACCCACCACCCTTGGTGTATGGGGCCGGTGCCCTACCCACTGAGCCACAGGCACTGCCCAAAGAGTATTTCTATATATGTGCGTGTGTGTGTGTGTGTGTGTGTATTTTATTTTATTTTATTTTATTTTATTTTATTTTATTTTATTTTATTTTATTTTATTTTATTTTATTTTATTTTTATTTTTTTTTGCAGTTTTTGGCCGGGGCTGGGTTTGAACCCACCACCTCCAGTATATGGGGCTTGCGCCCTACTCCTTGAGTCACAGGCGCCACCTGAGAATATCATGTTTAAGCTCTCTAAAACTTAATGTGATGGAAAGCTGTGGGTCTGGGAGTGGATAGCCCAAATGGTACCTTTGGAGAAATAATAAGAGATGAAGAAAGAGATGGGCAACATGTAAGGGAAATGGAACGTGCTTAGCATGCTGTGGAATGTTTTCCTTCTTACATATAAAATATTTTTTTCTTATCCTTCAGTTCTGTTTTGTATTTCCCTCAGCAAAATTGCATATTTAGTACAAACATCAGTGTATTAAGTAGGGCATTGGTAAAGAAACTGCCAAAATTCCAAGAAGATATAGCCTAACCTTTACTTTTTTTCTATTGTCAGTACAAAAAGAACTTCACATGTAGGTGTGTGCGGTGGCTCACTCCTATAATCCTAGCACTCTGGGAGGCTGAGGTGGTGGATAGCTTGAGCTCACGGGTTCCAGACCTGCTTGAGCAAAAAAGTAAGACCCCGTCTCTACTAAAAATAGAAAAAACTGAAGCAAGAGGATCGCTTGAGCCCAAGAGTTTGAGGTTGCTGTGAGCTATGATGCCACAGCATTCTACCAAGGGTGGCACAGTAAGACTCTGTCTCAAAAAAAGAAAAGAAAGTGTGTACCTGTGGTTCAGTGGGTAGGGCACTGGCCCTGTATATTGAGGGTGGCGGATTTGAATCCTGCTCTGGCCAGCTAAAACAGCAATGACAACTGCAACAACAACAACAACAACAATAAAAGCTGGGTGTTGTGGTGGGTGCCTGTAATCCTAGCTACTTGGGAGGCTAAGACAAGAGAATTGCTTAAGCCTAAGAGTTGGAGGTTGCTGTGAACTGTGAATTCACAGCACTGTACCAAGGGTGACAAAGTGAGACTTTGTCTCAAAGAAAAGAAAAAAACCCAAATATCATGGAATCCACTTACCACTTGTGTGAGCCTAGATGAGATATGGAATTAACATTAAAATTTCAATAATTGAAATCTGTCTTTTCAGATCCTGGCTCAGGGATCCATGTCTTTCAGTGTACACAAAGTTTCTTCTAATTCCTGCTTCCCATGTACATAATCTTTTTGTACAGCCCCTGCTTACTATGAAATACTCATTTCACTTTTGTCTCTTCTTGATTTCTTTTCTTTCTTTCTTTTTTTTTTTTTTTGAAACAGTCACCTTTTTTTGTCACCCTCAGTAGAGTGCTGTAGCGTCAGAGCTCACAGCGACCTCAAACTCTTGGGCTCAAGTGATCCTCTTGCTTCAGTTTTTCATTTTTAGTAGAGATGTGGGTCTCACCCTTGCTCAGGGTGGTGTTGAACTCCTGAGCTCAGGCAATCCACATGCCTTGGCCTACCAGAGTGTTAGGATTACAGTTATTTTAAAGTCTTAACAATTTCTACTATAAGTTTTCTTAGAATTAACATTAACAATAAATGATAAACATAATAACAGAATATTTGTGAAATATGACCTTTTCTAAAAGTGTGGGGTTTTTAATTTCTAATTTGTTGAGAGATATTGGATATAATTGCTGGTAGTACATAAGATAAAAGAGGCTAACAATTACTGTACAAAGTATTATAATTGTAAAACAATGTATCTTTGTTTCATTACTCTGTAAATAGTTTTACCAAAGAGACAAAAATAAAAGTGGTGTCTATATCATCCTCTCTGAAAAAACACTAAATATTGACCATGTGCATCTGTATGATATACTTAAAATTATTTATTTATTTATTTTTGAGACAGACTTTTACTATGTTGCCCTTGGTAGAGTGCCATGGCGTAACAGCTCACAGTAACCTCAAACTCTTGGGCTTAAGTGATTCTCTTGCCTCAGCCTCCCAAGTAGCTGGGACTACAGGTGTCTGCCACAATGCCCAGCTATTTTTGGTTGCAGTTGTAATTGTTGTCCAGGTGGGCATTGTTGGCCTGGGCTGGGTTCCAACCCGCCAGTCTCATTGTATGTGGCTGATGCCATTACCACTATGCTATGGGCACTGAGCCTAAAATTATTATTATACAATATATCTAAAAAAAGTTAAAAGTTATATTTTATGATGGTGTTGTTATAACGTGACAGTTATAACAGACAGTTTCACTTGTAACAGTGAAGATAGTGAGGCAAGTCAGAGTGTGGTGGCTCACACCTATAATCCTTGCACTCTAAGAGGTCAGGGGTAGGGTGGTAGATTGCCTCATGTTAGGAGTTCAAGACCAGCGTGAGAAAGAATGAGAAAGAATGAGCTGGGGCTACAGGTGCCTGCTGCAATACCCGGCTATTTTTTTGTTGCAGTTGTCATTGTTTTTGTTGCAGTTGTCATTGTTGTTTAGCTGGCCTGGGCCAGGTTTGAACCAACTACCTACGGTTCATGTGGCCAGTGCCCTAATCACTGTGCTACAGGCACTGAGCCTAGGCAGGTGTTTTGATGGGCTCCTAAAGTCCCAGATACTTGGGAGGCCTGGGCAAGGGGATCACCTGAGCCCAAGAGTTTGAGGTTGTTATAAGCTAGGATGCCATGGCGTTCTGCCCAGAGTGACAGAGAGAGACACTGTCCTAATAAAAAAAAAAAAAAAAAGGCAATACCTGTAGCTCAGCCAGTAGGGCGCACAGGCCACGTACACCGAGGCTGGCAGGTTCGAACCCTGCGTGGACCAACTAAAACAGTGACAACTGCAACAAAAAAGTAGCTGGGCGTTGTGGCAGGTGCCTGTAGTTCTAGCTGCCCAGAGGCTTGGGAGGCTGAGGCAAGAGAATCACTTAAGTCCAAGAGTCTGAGGTTGCTGTGACACCTCGGCACTCTGCCCAGGGGGATAGCTTGAGACTCGCTCAAAAAAAGAAAAAAAAAAAAAAAAGATGAAGGCTGGATGGGGTGGCTTAGACCTGTAATCCTAACACTGGCAGGCCGAGGTGGGTTGATTGCCTGAGCTCACTGGTTTGCAACCAGCCTGAGCAAGAGCAAAACTCCATCTCTAAAAATAGCCAGGTGTTGTAGAGGATGCCTGTAGTCCCACCCAGCTCCTTGGGAAGCTGAGGCAAGAGAATTGCTTAAGCCCAAGAGTTTGAAGTTGCTGTGAGCTATGATGCTACGGCACTCTACCAAGTGTGACAAAGTGAGACTCTGTCTCAAAAAAACAAAAAGACTATATTATAATGACGCCTACCTGGATTTGTTGTTGTTGTTGTTGTTGTTGTTTGTTCGTTTTAGAGACAGAGTCTCACTTTGTCACCTTGGGTAGAGTGTGGCATCCTAACTCATAGCAACCCCAAACTCTTGGCCTCAGGCAATCCCCTTGCCTCAACCTCCTGAGTAGCTGGGCTATAGGTGCCCACTACAATGCCTATCTAGTTTTTCTGTTTTTAGTAGAGATGTGGTTCCAACCCCTGAGCTCAAGTGATACAGCCACCTTGGCCTTCCAAAGAGGTAGGATTATAGGCATGAATATATTCTAATATATTCATTATTATATTCTTGTTTTCTTCTGATTGTAAAAGAAGTCAAAATATTCCTGTGGATCCTAAAAGTCTCATGACTTTGTGGTTCCTGGATCAGGTACCCAAGTTTGTTCTGGCTGTTGTGGTGAACAGACTGTGGGGGACCTGCATGGAAATGTTGGAAACTAGAAGGGATTGTCTGCACTAGTCCTGGAAGGCCACAAAGTGGGAAGATTGGGAATAAGGCTGAATATAAACTTTTTGAGATTTGCTACTAGGATCAAGTGTGAGGAGTGAGAGTGGTGGAGGTAAGGGTGACTCCAAGCTTCAGTCCTGAGCCCTGGGATGGATGGAGGACTAAGGCGATAGTCATCAACAACTGCTCACCCTTTACTCCCCAGTACATCCGGGCAACGTTCAACCCTAATACGGGGCTCTTGATGGAGATTGAGAACCTGGAGAAGAAACTGCTACTGCCTGTTCAGCAGGCCTTCTTCTGGTAAGTCAGGACTGCCAGGCCTGGGAGGTGGGTGGTGCGTGGGGCCTGGACCCCTTACCAGACTCTCACCTGCCCTGGCTTCAGGTACATCGCCAGTAAGGGCGACAGCCTGAGTGACCAGGTCTCAGGTGCTTACATCTTCAGACCCAACCAGTCGCAACCACTGCCTGTGAGACACTGGGCTAAGATCCGTGTGGTGAAGGTCTGTGACCAGAAATGACAAGTGGGCAGTTGGTGGGGCAGGGGAAGGGAGGTGGGAGAGTGTGGAGCCCAGGAGGTTGGTAGGTTGAATGCAGAGTGGAGATGGGAGGATTGATATATCTTTTAGATAAGGTAGCTAAGTAAGACCTGAGTCTTAGTAATATTTGAGGGTACTCCCAAGCATTGATATTCGTGGGTAACTGTATATTGCAAAGGCATTAACATCTGCCATGGGTGTCAGGATTATACTTAACTCTGAAGGGGGGCTGGCATGTTCCTACTTAGGTCATGAATGGGGAGAGCCAATTGTAGCTGCTTTACAAGTTCACCAAGGGCCAGGTTCAGTGGCTTCTGCCTGTAATCCCAACACTTTGGGAGACCAAGGTGGGAGGATTGAGGCCAGGAGTTGGAGATCAACCTGGACAACATAGCTGGGTGTGATGGTGCACACCTGCAGTCCCAGCTGCTTGGGAGGCTGAAGCAGGAGGGTTGCTTGAGTCCAGGAGTTTGAAGTTGCAGTAAGTTATGATGATGCCACTGCATTCTAGCCCAGGTGACAAAGTGAGACCCTGTTTCCATTAAAAAAAAAAAAAAAAAAGTTCACTTAGTGCTGTAGTAAGAAGGTGGCTCACACCTATAATCTTAGCAGGTGGATTGCTTGAGCTCACAGGTTCTAGAGCAGCCTGAGCCAGAGCAAGACCTTGTCTCTAAAAATAGCCGGGTGTTATGGTGGACACCTGTAGTCTCAGCTACTTTGGAGGCTGAGGCAAGAGAATCACTTGAGCCCAAGAGTTTGAAGTTTCTGTGAGTTATGATGCCACAGCACTCTACAGAGGGTGACAAAGTGAGACTCTGTCTCAAAAAAAAAAAAAAAAAAAAGGATAACTCTCACTTAGGGTGGATTTCTTATGGTGGGAATGGGGGCAGATAATGGTGAGAGTGACATTGTGCAAATTCAAGAACCTGTATATGCTTTTGCTTGAGGTGAACATCTGTATACCTGGGTCATCATATTAAGATGTAGTTTTGGCTCAGCGCCTGTGGCTCAAGTGGCTAAGTCCCTAGCCACATACACCTGAGCTGGTGGGTTTGAATCTAGCCAGGGCCTGCCAAACAATAATGATGGCTGCAACCAAAAAATAGCCAAGTATTGTGGTGGGCGCCTGTAGTCCCAGCTACTTGGGAGGTGGAGGCAGGAGAATCACTTAAGCCCAAGAGCTGGAGGTTGCTGTGAGCTGTGATGCCATAGCACTCTACCCAGGGTGATAGCTTGAGGCTCTGTCTCAAAAAAAAAAAAAGCCATCGTGTTAATTATGATTTGTGGAATGGCATGGTACAGGTAACTCTGGTGAAGTGGATG
>CAUYPK010139819.1:0-22595 GCA_963574355.1 Loris lydekkerianus | reverse complement strand
CTATCTTTTTCGGTGCCTGCACGTGATTGTGTGGTTTTTTGTGTTTGGGTTTTTTGTTTTTTTCTTTTTTTATTTTTTTTTATTTTTTTTTTTTTTTTTTGTTTGCATTTTGCGTTTTTTGATCTGGTTTGTTTGTTTTATTTAACTAATAAGATTTTCTTACAATGCCATCATGTTATGAAAAAAACATTTAACTACACAATTTTTTTTTTTTTTTTTTTTTTTTTTTTTGTAGCTGAATAGTATTCCATGGTATACATATACCACGGCTTGTTAATCTATTCTTGGATTGGTGGGCATTTAGGTTGTTTCTATAATTTGGATATTGTAAGTTGAGCTGCCATAAATAGTCTAGTGTAAATGTCCTTATGATAAAATGACTTTTTTCTTCTGGGTAGATGGCAGCAGGACACAATTATAAGAGGGACTTTACCTAACAAATGTAACCCTCCCCCAAGTATGTTCCCTGCAAATAGAATGCACATATCACATTTACTGTTTTTAAAAAGAAAGAAAGAAAGGAAAAAAAAAAAAAAAACAAAAAAACAACATATTACACTCACCCAACTAACTCTGTTTTTAAATCTAGGTCTTATTATCATTGAAACTGTAGTTGTAAAATGTTAGAAAAAAAGACATTTAAAACAAAATTTTTGGCTTTTTTCTTTAATATTTTATTGTAAAATTTGAAATAGCACACTTAGCCTTATACATGGTCTTTGGGAAAATGCTTTTAAGAGTAAGAAGGGGTGCCGTGAAGGCTGTGTTAACCAGTTTGATGAAAACAGTTCAAATTGTATATAAAACCAGCCCATTGTACCCTATGATTGCATTAATATACACAGCTAAGATTAATAAAAAAAAAGAGTAAGAAAGGGGAAAGATTTGTTCCTTTTACCTGCACTTTAATAGAGGAAATCAACATTTTATTGGTTGTTCAATAAGAGAAAGAGAAGCACATTAAAAATGAATAGGCACTTTTGAAAATTCTGAAAGAATGTAGTTTATTGAAGCAAACACAAAGGGCAGCTAATACTAAATATGGGCCAGATGCATTTGTTTAATATTCAGTTTAATCAATAATATCCTAAAAAATTGGAAATAAATTCTAGCTTGTCTCTAGAATTTTATAAGAAGCTTGTAATCTGTGTGCTTTCCAAGGCTTTATTCTTCTGCCTTTGGGACTAAGTCATGAAGTTCAATCAGGGTACTGTAGCTGTAATTCATGTGACACCAGATTGGTGACTGACAGAAATCTCTTCGGTGAAAATGACAAAGCTGTAATATTTTCACAATGGACTGACTTATGTCTTTGGAAGGTGTTTGATTTCAAAGGACATTTTATGTTTTTCTGTGAAGACGAAAGTATATTAGACTTTACATAAGATGAAAATTATCTTACTGCATAATAGCATGGCAATAAATGAAATAGTGTTTCTTTCCTGAGTTATTTATTACCTGTAGCTGATTAAGAATATTTCAAAGTATAGATCAAATACTATGTATTTTTGGTACAAAGTGGTTATGAGATTTTCTGTAATTCTATGTGATTATAATAGAGAATAAATTATTTAGAAAATAGAGTATGTTGTCTATTCTTGTAAAGAATCAGGAACATATATATTTTATGAATTTATATATTTATTATTTATAGTTAAAATAATAAATATTCAACGGATTATCACATAAAGTATTTTGTTTATGTCAAAGTTTAAAATAAAGCATGCAACATCATTTTAATTCTTCTGCTTAGTTCAGTAGAGGATACCCAAAGTTCTTGAAACTTTAGTAACTAGGCAAATATGCCAAAAATGACACTAATATAATTAAAAGTAGTTTTTAAAATTTTGAGAATTTGAAAGTCCAAACATATATGTTGAACTCCAAATATATTTGATGGATACATGACATTAGTAAAATATCAGTAATTTTTAGACTATCATATTCATAGTGGTTTAAAAGATACATATTTTTTAAGGATGAATAAGAAACATTTTGGGTGTCCACTTTAACATTCTTTGTTTATATTTTTTAACTGAACAGTTAACACTATACCATTTTGAGTCAAAAATTGCTTACCTAAAGTCTCACTGTTTGAAAAATTATACAAATAAGATTAACATGGGTTATGTTTGAAGTATAAAAATATTATGTAGTTTAATGTTTTAAAAAATATTAGTTATTGGCATTGTAAAATAACAAAGTATTCTTTGCTCAACTATACAGGGGAATAAAATAAATATTTTATTTCTTTATTTGATATATGAAATTAAGAATCAACACAATTTCTATATCAGGCTGGTAATGATCAAGTTCATCATGCTGTATTTATTTTTGAATATTTTTAAAGTAGTGTTTGTACATCTTTAGAATAAAAGTGTATCTCTCCTTTCTTTGGGCCTCTATTGGATTATCTTCTAGCAATGAGGTTTTAATGGCTGTCCTGGTAAATGAGTTGGTATTGTCCAGAAAATTAGAAATAAAATTATCTGTCACAAAGATTTCACAAAAAGATGAACAATGTAGTGTGAAATGTTTTAGACTCAGCAGTTTAATTTATCAGTCATCTTTTTTTAAGGTTTATGAAAATATTTGAATTTCTACCTTGGAATCTAATTATATCGTTATCAATTTTAACTATAAGTCACTATTCATTAATACACTGGTTTTTCAGTCAGAACCAGTAATGCACTTAGAAATGTGGAAGGGTGTTTTCAGTTGCAGCAGTAATCAGGGAGCATTGCTGGGATTAGATGTAAAGGATCAAAGATGCTAAGAGTCTTACAATGTTCAGGACAGTTCTGCATTGTATCAGTTTCTTATTGCTGCTGTAACAAATTACTGCAGATTTAGTAGCTTGAAACAACCCGAGTTTATTGCCTTACGTTATATAGAAATCCAACAGAAAAAAATAATAATAGAGTAATAAAAAAATAAAGAGAAAAAGAGAGAAAAACTTCCAAAAGATGTAAGTCTGACAGGGGTCTGATTGGTCTAAAATCAAGGTGTAGGCAGGGGTGTTATTTTTTTCAAACAGTTCTAGGGGAGAATGCATTGACTTGCATTTTCAGCTTCCAGAAAGCGCCAACTTTCCTTGGCTAGAAGCTTCCTTCCTCCCTTTTCAAAGCCAGAAACTGTGCCTAAATCCTGTGTAGTCATATATCCCTGTGACTATAGCTGGGAAAGATTCTTCATGTTTAAGGACCCCTATAGTTAAAATTGACCCACGTGTTTAGTCGGTTCCCTTTCAAAGACCTTAACATAACCATATTTGCAAAGTGTGTTTTTCCATGTAAGGTAACAAATTCATAGGTTCAAGGAATTAGGACATTTGGTGGGGGGGGAGGGCAAGGGGTGGTGCCTGATGCATGTACTTACTTTATCAATGGCTTACTCACTAAGGAACACTTCTCTGGTTAACATAAGCTGTTAACCTTCAGTTTTTTGTTATTTGGAAGTCTAGGAGGAGAAATGGAGGACTCTGCCTCCTTAGGGCATCTGAAAAGGACATCAGCCCACCAGACCTAGAGTTTGACCATTTCTAAACAACACCAAATGGGCCCTCACAACAGCAAATTGCTACTTTGCTTCTCACTGGGGCACAGTGAGCTCTGTGTCTCCAGGGCTTCTAAAAGTGACATCGGCCTGACAGTTGGTGTTGGACCGGTCCTGAAGCCCACCAAGAGGGCTGGCAGAGCAGTGAACTTCCACTTTGATCTGACAGTTCCTAGGAAGGGGCACTGTGAAATCTGTGTCCCTGGGGCCTCTGACACTAAAATTAGCCAGCCAGTTTTGGCCTGCAGATGTTCCTAAAGCCCACCAGGTGGGTGGCAGAGGAGCAAACTGCCTCGTGGTTCCTGGCAGGTCCCAGAAGGAGCATGGTGAATTCTGCTTACCTAGGCCTCTGCAACTGACCTTGGCATTATGGCCTTGGTCTCCATCTGGTCCTAAAGCCCATCTGGAAGGCCAATAGAACAACTAACTGGTGCTGTGCTTTTGGCAGGACTGGGAAGGAGTATGGGGAAGTATGTGTCCTTGGGGCCACTAAAACGGACATTGGCCTATCAGGTTTGCTTTCAACTGGAACAGCTCCTTTGCTTCTCGCAGGTCCAGGAAAGTGTGGTAAACTATGCCTCCCCAAGACCTCTGAAACTGACATGGGTCCACCAGTCTTCACAGACAAATGTTCCTAAATCCCACAGGGAAGGCTGGCAGAACAGCAAATTGCCACTTTACTTCTGCTAGTTCTGCAAAAAGGCTTGACACTTTCTCTGTCTCCAGGACCTCTGAAATTAATATCATCCCAACATACTTGATGTCTGACTAGTCCTAAAGCCCATCAAATGGGCTGGCAGAACAGTGAACTTCCACTTTGCTTCTAAGAGGACCAGGAAAGGACATGGTCTTCTGAAACTGACATCTGCCTGCACAGCCTTAACATAGGCTTGGCAGCAGGTGGAACAAAAGTTACCTTTGTTTTTCAAGTACTGTTTTTTTTTTTTTTTAAGGGTATAGAAAGCTTTGCATTCTAGGGAAGCCAGTGACCCTGGCAGCCTATCTGACAGGGCGTTCAACTAGCCTTAGAGCCTACTGAACCTCACTAAAGCTCCAAGACAGGTAGGTGTACCTTTTGCTTACCCCAGACTCCATCCTCCAGGCCGTTACTGCATTTGGAGAGCTGGCTAATCAACTCCAAACAGAATATCTCTTAACTACAATTTAGGGGCACCCTAATGTTTCAGCTTAGAGTAAAAAAAAAAAAAAAAAAAGAAAAAAAGAAAAAAAAAAGAAAGAAAGAAAGAAAGAAAGAAAACACACATGGGGAAAACAGCATGTATACACACACACACACACACACACACCTGGCAACATGAAAAATTCACAGCAGATCAACTGCCCCAAGGGATTACAATGGAGTTATAGTAGTAAGTTCTACCCATAAAGAACTTGCTGAAATGTCAGATATGGAATTCAGAATATGGATGGCAAATAAAATGAGTGGAATTGAAGAGAAAGTAGTAAAGTAATTCTAAAAATTGTCTCAAGAAGTCAATGAAGTTAAAGACAAAATCATTAAGGACCTTAATATAATTAGGAAAGATATAATGGAGCTGAAAGAATTGAAAGAGGCATTCAGGAAGTTTCACAATGCAACACAGATTTAGCAACAGGCTAAATTATGGAGAAGAAAGAATCACAGAATTTGAAGACCAGTCTTTTGATGTAACCCAATCATTTGACAGAGGAGAAAAGAAGCAAGCAAAAGCAGAGCAATCTCCTATAAAGATGTCACACTATCAAAACATACAAAAATCTGAATCATAAGTATCCATGAAGAATAAGAAGAAAGTCTCCAAATCATGGAAGCTCTAGTTGAAGAGATTATATTCAAAAATTTCTCAAGCATGGCCAGAGACCCAGAAATACAGTTCCATGGAATTGCAGGATGACTTAATCCAATCAAAGCATCTCCCAGACACATTGTAATTATCTTGCCCAAAGTCAAAATGAAACATAAAATTCTGCAAGCAGCTAGGCATAAGAGGAAGTCACCTCCAAGGACAAACCCATTAGGGCAACCATGGAGTATTCAGTGGAATCCTTAAAAGTCAGAAGATAATGGGCAACTATCTTCAATCTTCTCAAACAAAACAACTGCCAGCCAAGGACTCTGTATCCTACAAAACTAAGTTTCATATCTGATGACGAAATTAAGTGTTTTATTGAGAAGAAATCATTGAGGAAATTTGCCACTACAAGACCAGCTCTGTAGGAAATACACAGACCAGTACGTGATGAAGACTAATATAATTGTCTACCCCCCAAATAAGGCTCTCAGGAACTGAAGTACAAAGCCTAGCTTCTACAGTGGACCAAATAATAAAATAAGGCAACAAAACTCCAAACAAACTGAAATGAAATCCACTTTATGTATCGATTCTCTTAATAAATGTAAACAGCTTGAATTCCCCATTGCACAGTCACAGACTGGCTGATTGGATAGAAAAAAATACAAGCCATGTGTACATGGTCTTCAGGAAACAAATCTAACCTCCAAAAACAAAATAAGACCCAGGGAAGCGTTGGACAGAAATATTTTAGGCAAACGGAAATTAGTAGTAAGCTGAAGTCACAATTGTATTTGCAAATACAATGGGCTTCAAAACAACCATTGTAAAGAAAGACAAAGATGACCACTATATACTGGCCAATGGAACAATACAATAAGAAGATATTATCCTAAATATTTTGCACTCAAAATGTTCCAAGATTTATAAAATGAACCCTCATTGGTCTCAACAATGTGATATTCTATAACAGCATAATAGCCAGGGACTTCAAAACTCTACTGACAGAACTGGACAGAGCCCCCAAGCAGAAACTAAACAAAGAAATGATGGACTTAAACATGTGTCTAGGAAAAGGAGCTTAACAGGTATACACAAGAGAATTTCACTCCAATAATGCCAAATATATATTTTTTTTATAAGTTCACGAACTGTTCTCCAAAGTAGATCATATCCTAGGACACAGATCAAACCTCAACAAATTTAAAAGAATAGAAATTATACCTTATATCTTTATGGACCACAATAGAATAAATAAAATGAGAACTCAATTCCAACAGAAAACCTCATCCTCACATAGTATCATGGAAACTAACCAACCTTGTGATAAATGATAGGTAGGACAAGGAAATCATTACATTCCTTAAATAAAATGACAATGAAGCCACAAGCTGTAACAACCTGTGGGACACTACAAAAGCAGTCCTGAGAGGGAAATTCATCACATTAAATCTCACATTCAGAAAAAAGAAATAAGGTTTCCAATAAATCATCACAAGACCCTGGAAAAGGAAGAATAATCCAATCCAAACCTATCAGAGGAAAAGGAATAACTAAAATTAGATCAGAACTAAATGAAATTGAGAACATAAGATTAACAAAGCAAAAATTAGCTATTAGAAATGATAAATAAAAGTGATAAACTTCTGATCAGATCAGCTAGAAACAAAAAGTAAAATCTTTAATAACTTCAATCAGAAAGGAAAAAGGGGGGTAATAACAGAGCATAGAGATAAAATCACTGACTATTAGAAAAAACTTTTTTTTTTTTTTTTTGAGATAGTCTCACTCTGTTAACCCTCTGTAAAGAGTTGTGTCATCACAGCTCACAGCAACCTTAAACTCTTGGGCTTAAGTGATTCTCGTGCCTCAGCCTCCCAAGTAGCTGGGACTACAGTTGCCTGCCACAATGCCCAGCTATTTTTTGGTTGCAATTGTCCTTGTTGTTTAGCGGGCCCAGGCTAGGCTCAAACCCACAAGCTATGGTGTATGTGGCTGGCACCCTACTCACTGAGCTAGGGCACCAAGCCTATTACAAAAAACTTTATACCCAGAAATTTGAAAACATAAAGGAAATGTACCAATACTTGGAACCACACTACCTCTATAGACTTAACTGGAAAGAAATTGAACTCTTGTGCAGGCTAATATCAAGCCTCAAAATAGCAACAAGACCTCATAACTATTTTGCAAAACCTATTCCAAAATACTAAGAAGGAGGGAGCTTTTCCTAAATCTTTCTATGAAGCAAATATCTCCTTGCTACCAAAACCAGGAAAGGACACAATACAAAAGGAATCTAAATACCAAAATCATTAAGGAATATTGATTCAGAAAACACTTAGTAAAATTCTATCTCATAGAATTCAGCTATACATCCAAAAAAAAAAAAAAAAAAAAAAAAGCATCACGACCAGGTGGGCTTTATCCAAGGGATACAAGGTTCATTCAACTTATGCAAATCCATAAATGTAATTTACCACCTAAACGGAAACAAAGACGTATAATCCTCTCAATAGATGCAGCAAAAGCATTTGACAAAATTCAGCTTCCTTTTGTTATAAGAACACTTAAGATAGTTATAATTGGAACATTTCTTAAACTGATGGAAGCCATCTATAAAAAACTTATGACGAGCATCATACTGAATGAAGAAAAATATGAAAGCACTTCTGCTTAAAACTGGAATTAAACAAGGATGTCCACTATTGCCACCACTGTTGGACATAGTGGTAGAAGTCCTAGCCAGCACAATAAGGCAATAGAAGGATATCAGGGATATCCAAATGGGGACAGATGAGGTCAGACTTTTGTTCTTTGCTCATGTTATGATCTTATACCTAAAAAATCCCAAGGACTCAACCATTAGACTATTGAAAGCAATCAAGAAATACAGTCATGACTTGGAATATAATATCAATGTTCTCAAATCAGAAGCCCTCATATATGTCAACAACAGTCAAGCTGAGAATCAAATCAAAACCATAATACTCTTCACAGTAGCTTCAAAGAAAATGAAATACCTTGGAACTTACTTAACAAAGGATATGAAAGATCTCTATGGAATGAACTATGAAATCCTGAGGAAAAAATTGCAGAGGATATTGATATATGGAAGAATATACCATGATCACATCTGGGAAGAATCAACATTGGTAAAATGCCTATACTGTCCAATTTGATCTAAAGATTTAATGCAATCCCCAGTAAAACACAAATGTTATACATTCAAGAAATTGAAAAAAAAAAAAAAAAAGTTCATTTCATATGGAACAACAACAAAAAAACTAACAACCCTAAATACCTAATGCAATTTTATGAAATAAAAGTAAATATGGAGGCCTCAGTTTACCAGACTTCAGGTTATGCTACAAGTCTATAGTGATTAAAACAGTCTGGTATTATCATAAAAACAGACATAGATCTATGGTACAGAATAGAGAACCTAGAGATGAAACCAGCCTCCTAACACCAATTGATCTTCAACAAATCAAATCAAATAATGCACTGGGGAAAAGAATCCCTTTTTAATAAATGGCACTGGGAGAATTTGTTAGTCACATGTGAAAGACTGAAACTGATTCTGCATCTCTCACCACTTCCAAAAATTAACTCACACTGGATAAAAGATTTACATGTAGAAATAAAATTATGAAAACTCTATATAAGTGCGTGGGAAAACTTCTTAACAATATTGGCATATTCCCAACAATATTGGGAAGGAATTTATGAAATTTGAAATTTCACCAACATCAAAACTAAATAAATGGGACCTGATCAAGTTAAACAGTTTCTGGTGAACACAGTCAACAAAGTAAATTGACAACATCAGAATAGGAGAAAATATTTACATGCTATAAAACTGTCAAAAGACTAATAACCAGAATCTACAGAGAATAAATCATCAGGAAAAGAGCAAAAAACCCCATTAGAAACTGGGCAAGAGACATTAACAGAGTATTTTCTCAATAGTACAGAAAAATGGCCAACAGAAACATGAAAAAATGTTCATCAACCCTAAACATCAGAGAATTGCAAATCAAAATTACTTTGAGATATCACCTAACGCCCGAGAGAAGAGACCACATCACAAAGTCTCAAAGCTACACATATTGTCAGGGGTGTGGAAATATATGCTCTGTTGGTAGAATTATAAACTAGTCAGCCTTTTTGAAATGGAGTGTGGAGAATCCTCAAGGAACTAGATGTAGACCTTGTATTTGATCATATAACCCCACTGCTAGGTTCTAATCAGAAGAAAAAAATAATTTTATCATATGGACATTTGCACTTGAATGTTTATAGCAGCTCAATTCACAATTTCCAAGATGTGCCTATCAACCCATGAATGGATTAATAGACTGTGATATGTGGGAATACTATTCAGTCATGAAAAGATGTAGCCTTTGCAATCTTTTGTATTCACCTGGATGGATTTAGAGAACATTCTCCTAAGTAACTCAAAATGGAAAAGCAAACACCCCATGTACTAAGTTGAAACTAGAAGATCAGCAACGACAGGCTCACACCAGAGTAAAAGAATTCATTTCAAGATGGAGAGGAGAGGAGAGGGGAATGTTGTTTGGTAAGATGCCAAATAACAGGTATAATTTTACCCCTATAATATAGGGGTAAAAAGGACACTATCTGGGTGAATAACACAACTGCAACTCAAACTTTACCTTACAAATACAAAAAATGTAACTGAATCATACATACTGTCATAAAAATTTGAAATTTAAAAAAACATATTGAAGGGTGTATCATGAATTAAATCTAGAGGGTCATTTTGTATGGGAAATGAGGATTTAGATGTTGGTAGTAAATGTTAGGCCTGTGAAAATAGTAATGCTTCCAGATTTAAGTAAAGCTCTTTATCATTACCTTAGTCTCAATGTATTAGACTCTTCTCCTGAGTCAGGAGCTCCAACCTACTTAAAAGTGGGTTTGATTTTGAGACACCAGCTTTACATGGTGGCAGATCCCTTGAGGTTGAAGAAACCATCCAAAGTCTATTAACTCTGTCTTTTTTTCTTAGAGCTCTGTCACTCCACTTCCACTTTACCTCTTCTTTGATTCTAATACAATTTTCTTCATTAGATCCTTGTTAAAGATTGAATAAGATAGCCCCAAATTCTATTATTGAACTTCTAATCCCTATACCTCATGATGTTATTAAATAATTTATAACCTTATTCTCAAATAGCATAATAACAAATATGTATAGTTAAGGTGGAGGTCCCACTGCTCAAGTGTGGGCCCCTAATCCAGTATTATTGAAATCCTTATAAAAAGGAAAATTTGAACACATATGCAGACATGGGAAAAATATTTTTGGAAGAAGAATGAAGAGATCTGGGCAATGAGTCCCATAAGTCAAGGAATGCCAAAGATTGGCAGCAACTGTGAAAGTTAACAAAGAGGCATGAACCACCTTCTTCCCTACAGCCCTTGCTGAGACTTTGATTTTAGACTTCCTACCTCTAGGATTGTGAGAAAACATATTTTTGGTGTTAAGCTACTCAGTTACTGATACTTTATTACAGCAGCCCTAGAAATTAATATAGCCCTGTCTAGTAGATGCACATATACAGGCAATCAGATAGTTTTCTAAAAGTTTTGGCTACTAACCACTTGGGTAGAAGGAAATTGTCTGCTTCCTCAAACCTGTTCTGACCTCTTTTAATCAGCTAGTCCCATAAACAAAAGGATCGTACATACTTTAGAAAGTGTTGAAGAAAGTCTGTATTTTATATCCATATGTACAATTTAATGTTACTAATATTAAAATTCAGAAATTTTATATATCTGTTTATATGCTGTATTAATTTTTGTGTATGTGTATATACATATATATATATCTTTGTTAGTCTATTTATATGCTGTATTAATTTTTGCATATGTGTGTGTATACACACATATATACATATATATATCTTTGTTAGTCTATTTATAACCCATCTCTCTCTGGGAGACTTACAGATTATTTCCTTTGATTCAGTCAGGTGTACACTTAAGATTATTAAAAGACTATAGTCAGATATAAGATGCAATTTTAAATTTAGTTTTTTGCAGATAAATAGGTAAAGTGACTCAAGGCATGAACTAGTTGATTTTAAAATATTCATGTGTGTATCACTAATTAAATCTAGAAGGCCATTTTTATTAGAATGAGGCTTTATGTGCCAGTAATAAATATCTTAGGGCTGTGAAAATAGTAATGCTTCCAAATTAAAGTATACCTCTTTATTATTACCTTAGTCTCATTGTATTATATCTTCATCCCTTGATTTAGGGGCTCCATCCAATATTAGAATGTGTTTGAGTTTGGGACACAAGCCTTACATGATGCAAGCAGCTCTTGAGGGTAAGCAAGGCATCTAAAATCTATTAGCTTTATCTTTTCTGCTTAGAACTCCACTGCTCCACTTCCACTTTACCACTTGATTCCAGAAGGACTTCTCTTCCTTTAAATATAGTAGCCCCGGATTCTATTATTGAAGTTCTAATCCCTAAAATTCATGATGTGACCTTCTTCTGAAATAGAGTAATTGTCTAATTAAGATGAAGGTCACACTGTTTAGATGTAGGCCCCTAATCCAATATGATTGATATCTTTATAAAAATGGAAAATTTGTACACATATACGCATGGGAAGATGAAGGCAGAGATCTGGGTGGAGATGAGTCTACAGGCCAAGGAATACCAAAGATTGCCAGCAGAGAGCAAAGGCTAACAAAGAGGTGTAGGACAGATTCTTTCCTACAGCCATCATAATAAAAACCCAGTCCTGATGACACATTGAGTTCAGACTTCTAGCCTCTGGGATTGTGAGATAATAAATTCCTGGTGTTGAAGCCACTCAGTTTGTGACACTTTGTTGAGGCAGCCCTAGAAATTAATACAGTCATGTCTAGTGGAGATATATACACAGGCAGTCTGATTATTTTCTGGAAGTTTTGGCTACTGGTCCCTTGGGTAGGTGGAAGTGGTCTGCCTCTTTCACCTGTTCTGATCTAAAAGGAAAGGATGGTGCCAATACTTTAGAAACAGTGTCCAAGAAAGTCTATATTAATGTCTGTGTGTATCTTTGTATACTTATGTTGATAAAGGTAATATATGTGCATAAATTATATTTTTATATATACACACATATATCTTTATCCTATATGCCTCACCTGTCCTTCCTTAGTATCTGAGAAATCACTTCCACTAAATCATTGTCATGTTCACTAACAAATAATGAAAGAGTACAGTCAAGTACAAAACATAATTCTAAATATTCTAAATTTACTTTTTTTTTTTTTGTTTTTTGATAGTCACAGTTACCCTAGGCCAGAACTGTTTGAGTATATATATATATATATATATATATATATATATATATATATATATAAATTTCCATCATAGGTAAGAGATAATCAGTTCATTTGGTAAAATCTAAAAAATTAAATTGTGTATAATCAAATATGATGTGATTCATAGACTTTTTTAAAATTAGCCACACTATCCCTGCAATTTATAAAGTAGTTGAACCATAACAAAACACATGCAATTTAGGTATTTGAAAACAGATATTTCACTTTTTGCTTAGAAATGGGACTTTGTATGATTAAAATGAACTTCTTAGGCCTATAAAGAAAATCTTAATGAATCAGGATTTAAAAATAAATCTTTACCACTGAATCAAACCCAAATGTGTAACAGCCTTTTCAGTAAAGTATATTTCTAAATCACTTCGGTTTGTAGTTACGTATCTGTGATATTATGACATATAAGTATATGTGTATACATACCTATACATACATATATTTGACACATAAGTACACATACACATAAGTCCCATTGTCCGTATTATAATCTTTTGTTATATTGGGATATTTCAGGCCTAAGTAGCAGGCCTTAGCAAACAGAATCCCTCTCTGACTTTCTGATCTTCTCCTTCCCTCCTTTCACTTACTTGTTCAAGGCAGGACTCTAATCTGATCATGAGTCACAGGACCTTCATTCCATAAAGCATCCTGCTCCATACCCTGGACAAAGGAATGCAGCACAGAGAGGCCAGTCAGGCCTTGCTGGTTTCCCCACTCAGTCTATTAGAAGGAATTGTTTTATCCAATCACATTTTGACATGGCTGTCTCTATTGCCTATCCAATGAAGTCTCCATAAAAGGGATAAGAGGGCGTGGTTTGGAGAACTTCTGGGTAATTGAACATGTGGTGGTTCCTGGAGAGAGGCATGCCTGAGGGGCACATGCAAGCTCTTGTCCCTTCCCTTATACCTCATCCTAATCCTATACATCTTTTCACGTGTATCATTTCTAACAATATCTTTTAGAATGAACCGATAAGCACAAATAGATGAGTTCTGTGAGATACTCCATCCAGTAAGTTAATCAAACCCAAACTGGAATCATGGAAATCCCAACTTGAAGCTGGTCAGTCAGAACTTCTGGAGACCCAACTTGTCACTGGTTGGAAGAGGGGGAAAGTCTTGTGGAAGTGAGCCCTCAAGCTGCGGGATCTGGACACCATTTCCAGGTATTATCAGAATTAAACTCGAGAATGTGCAGCTGATGCCCACTGCAGAAGTGTTTGCTTGATTGGTGTGTGTAGGGAAACCTCCACAGATTTGGTCACAGAAGTCTCCTTTGGTGATGGTTGTTGTTGAGTGAGAGAACAGAAAAACCATGTTGAGTTTGAATGTGGTTTTACTATACCATTCCTATTCTCCCATCTATTTTCCTGTTTTGTAGGATGCTCTGACACTTCTCTACATTCACCCTCTTTCATGGTTGTCTTTCCTGCCTCTTAGTTTTAAACTGCTGCAAGCTAAACGCAAGAGTTCCTTCCAATGTGATGGTGGGTTTGGCTTTGGGGCACCAGCCTCACCTGGTGTCAGAGCTCTGCTGTGAGGAACAGACACGGTCTATTTGCTCTTATCTTTCTGGTCTTCTCTCCCTACCTACTGTGGTAACCTCTTTACCTCCAGATAGGAGTCTATACCCCCTGGGCCCACTCTGTGTCCCATGGATAGGCACTATGATAATTTCCCAAGGTCTGTGACTCTTAGTCTCTAAAGTGTATAAACAGACTATGAATGTCTTTTAATCTGCTTCTTATTTGCCCATCTATATCCAAAACAGAAATAGATGACATACAGATGATGACAGGCTGTCATATATATTCTGTATTGTCATGACAACTCCAAAATGGTTTTCCCATTCAGATGACGGTAAGTCAGCTCCAGTATTGTTGACCCCCTGCCTTAGGATGATGATAAATTGAATGAATCATTCTTATTGTTGCCAACAAACAAAATCATACACAAAGTATGAAGTCACACAGTGTAGAAGAAATCATCATCTTTCCTGACAGGAATTTCAAGGCACAAATCACAAGTCCTGAGGAGATATGAGTGTAGTGACACCTGTGAGCCAGCTTCTGGGGAGTGCATGTGTCTGTGTGTGTGCCTATGTCTGCGGTTGTGTGTCAGCATGTGTGCATGTGTATGTGTGCATATTGGCATGTATTTCCTAGAAATAAAAGGAAGGAAGCAAGGGACAAGCAGTAACAATGATGAAACGTCCTTCCTTCCAATGTTTTCTGTCATTCTGCTCACTATTGAATAAATGTGGGAAATGAGAGAGACATGAATGTAGGAATGAGGAGTTGATAGAATTTAAAGAAGGGAAAGAAAATACTAGAACCAGTGAAAGTTTCTGTGGCAAGGGATAGTCCCTGGTCACCACTTTGGTAAAGCAGAACAAGTGTATGGGTCACAATCTTCCAAGATTATGTTTACAAGATTTTTTAAATTGAAAATGGAATATGTAATCAGAACAGTTTTTTTCTTATACTTCATTTTATAGATACCGCATTATTAACTAATATCCACAGTTGACACTGAAATTCACTCTTTGTGTTCTACAGTTGTATAGGTTTTGCTAGATGCCTGGTATTGGGTATCCACTACTAGATTATCATGCAGCATAATTTCACTGCTCTAAAAATTCCCTGTATTCAATCTATTTATCCCTTCAATCACCCACCAACCTAATCTTTTATTTTTCCATCTCTATAGTGTTAACCTTTTTCATAGTATAATATGGTTAGACTCATATAGTATGTAGCCTTTTCATATTGGCTTCTTTCACTTAAGAAGAAGCATTAAAGTAACTGATAGCTCACTTCTTTTTATAGCTGAATAGTATTCCACTGTATGGATGTACCACAGTTAATTTATCTCTTCTCTATTGAAGAACATCTTGTTTGCTTCTAATTTTTTGCAGTTATAAATAAAGCAATTAACATATATTTGCAGGTTTTTATGTAAACATAGCTTTTCAACTCAATTGGTGTAATACCTAAAAGTGCAATTGCTGGATTGTATAAAATTATGTTTGGCTTTAATAGAAATTACCACACTTTCTTCCAAAGTGACTGGTCCATTTTCTGTTTCCACCATCAATGAGTGAGCATTCCCATTGCTTCACTTCTTTGCCAGTGTTTGTATTATAGTTGTGAATGTTTTGGCTTTTAGCCAATCTAATAGATATATAGTGGTATCACATTGTTTTAACTTTTAATTATCTCTTGACATAATGGTAAGCATCTTTCCATATGCCTATTTTCCATTTGCTTACCTTCTAGGTTAGGTGTCTTTTTAGAACTGTCACTGATCTTTTAATCGTTCTTCTAATTAAGTTTTAAAAATGTTTTGTACACTTTGGATAACAGTCTTTTATAGCAAAGTCTTTTGAAAATATTTTCTCCCAGTTTGAATCTTATCTTCTCATTCTCTTTGACAGACTTCAAGTTTTAAATTAATTAAATCCAATATATCACTTCTTTTCTCTCATGTAGCATGTTTTTCTAAACGTGTTGTATCTAAAAAGTCATTGGGAAACCTAAGGTCATCTAGGTTTTCTCCAATGTTATTCTCAACAAGTTTTACATTTTTGTGTGTTACATTTAGGTCTATGATACATTTCAATTTAATTTTTATGAAAAGTGTGAAGTCTGTGTCTAGATTCAATTTTTTTATTTTTTGTATGTGGACATTCACTTCTACTACTATTTGTTGGAAAGACTGTCTTTTCTTCACTAGAGTGTCTTTGTTCCTTCATCAAACATTAGTTGTCCATACCTATGTGGGCTTGTATCTAGGCTCTCTATTCTGTTCCTTTCATCAAATTTTCTTTTTTGCCAGTATCACACTGTCCTAATCACTATAGCTTTGTAGTGTGACTTGAAGTCTAGGAGTGTCAGTCTTCTGACTTTGTTCTTAAAAACTGTGTTGCCTATTCTGGGTCTTTTGACTTTCCATGTAAATTTTAGAATTTGTTTGACAATATTGAACAAGATAATTAAGATACCATATTACATTGTCTAGTATTATGACCAGAAAACTGGTATGGTGTTTCAAAGACTCAATTGATTCTAACCTTAGGCCACATAATTGTGTTGGCATCAGTATGAAGCTCTTCCTGTGGCTGAAATGTATTACTTATCTTAAACACCAAAGAACATCCACGAGTTTTGGGCACAAATGATGGCAGGTGCTTCCAGGGTGCTTCCCAGGCCTTCTGACTGAGAGAACCTGCAATCTAACTAGCAGTCACCTCATTCTCTGGAGCTGTAGGAAGACAAGAGATCTCTCTGGGATCCTTGGGATACAGGACAACTACTAGAACTTAATACATTGTAAACTAAAATGGTCACTCAAAATTCCATTCAACTTCCTGTGCTGTGACCAAGTAGCCCTGATTTGAGAAGACATGGAAATTTTCCATTACCATGGTTAAACTACAAGTATATCTCACTACCACAGTAGTATATGTCTTTGTGGACAAAGCATACTTTGAAAGAAGATGGCTTAGACAAAGCAAAAATGAAGTAAAAATTACAATAAAAAAATTAAAGTTAACTATAATTAAATCAATATTTAAGTTTCACAAACCAGTAATGTGACATTTACTTCAAATCCATCCTTTGCGTCACGTCCTTTATTTCTAAAAACTGATACTTTAAAACAGTAATGTGTAAAATATAAATCAAAATAAAAATAAAAGACATTATACAGCATAGATATCAGCCCTTGAACATATGTTACAAAACATAAAAAATTTTTCTGAATCATAAACGTATTTTGCCTACTTACCACCTTTCTGGCCAATTTTTCCCATTGATTGTTTGTTGTTGTTGTTTTTGAGCCAGATGAAAAACACTGATCAGAATGAATTCATAGCAGTTGAAATAAAACTGGCCATCTAACAAAAAATTGAAGAGTTTTATTTTTGCTTTAGAAACAGAGGGTTTTGTCAATACGGACTAAGCCTAGAGCAGTGGTTGTTAACCAGGAACAGTGTTCCCCCTTTCCCCTACCACCCACCTAGGGACTATGTGGCAATATCTGGTGGTGGTGTTTGTCACAACTGCTGTCTCTGTGTATGGGGGCTGGCGCTGGTTGATAGGGGCCAGGAATGCTGCTAAATAACCTTCAGTGAATAGTCCTTTTCCCCACTGCCCTATAACAAAGAATTAAATAAAATGTGAATAATGCTGAAACTGAGAAATTATGGTCAGAGAAATTGTAATACAATAGGCTCTTAAATTTATGAATTTGACTTTTGTGGTCTAGCATTTATAATTTGTCCCTATGAAAATAACTGGAGGATCTTTGTTCACCTTTATGAGAAACCCTTAGTAACAGGATCACTATTGCTATTAATGCACATTAGCAGGGCAGCAGATTGAAATACTTCCCAAGTGTGCTAGCTGATGTCTGTTCTACCATCAGAAATTCCACAGCAGAGAACTGATGGACTGGACTAGTGCTTCTCTAACTTGAGCATGCATAAATAGGACTCATCTGGAAAAGCTCTGTACATTTTAGATTGCTAGGTCCCAGAGATACTGATTCAGTGGGTCTAGCATGAGGTACTTTTCTTCTTACATTTTTAGCATACTTTCAAGTAATGTTGTGGTTACTGGTCAGAGGACCATATTGGCTTAGGTTATTTTCAAATAATTCCAAAAGCCTATTACCTAACATGTTTAGCTGGGGGTTCGAATTGTGGTCCTGGGAAGGTAAGGTATAGAAAGAGTCCAGCTACATGACTCATGAATAAGGTTAATGAGCCACCCCAAATTTATATGCCAGTATATATTTTGTATTCCAGTTTCCTCATTCCCATAGTAAAAAAGAAGGAAAACAAGAGACAGTGAGAGAGAAAGAGAGAGAACCATCAATCTCTCATACACCTTTTACATCTTTTAGTTTCCTGATCCCTAACAGTTCTATCTTTGCCTTGACGTTCTCCAATTTAACGACAACTACACCACAAAACTCTACTACTACATTGCTATCCATATCACCTCCTGGTTTTCTGTTTGGTATGTTTTTAAAATCATGATTAGATCACTCAAATTTTGTATGTGCTCATATCAATACTTTCTTGGCTACAGGAAAAACTCAGATTGAGCTTCATGTGCAAGGAATTTGTGATTAAAGCACAAATGAAAATTTAGCAGGAATTTGAAAATGTAGAAAATTGAAAGTTAGTACGAGGTGAAGTGCCTGGTTTCTTCTTTGTGTTCTTCATCTCTTCTGTTCAACTAATCACAATTAGTATATAAACTTTCCACTGCTCCTTAAACACCACAGTCAGAAGTTTGGAGAATATTCAAGGAACTAAAAGTATTTAGTTCCTTTTAGTATTCTAAAAGATTGAACTACCATTCAGTCCTGCAAGTCCTCTACTAGCTATATACTCAGATGATTAAAAATCATTTTACAACAAAGACATTTGCACCAGAATGTTTATTGTTGAGCCCAATTCACAATTGTCAAGACATGAAAACAGCCCAAGTGTTCATCAACCTACCACTGGATTAACAAATTGTGGTATATGTACACCATGGGATATGCAGCCATAAAAAGGTGGAGACTTCACATCTTTTATTATGTTTACCTGGATGGAGCTGGAACATACTCTTCTTAGTAAAGTACCTCAAGAATGGAAAAAAAAGTATCCAATGTACTCAGTACTACTATTAAATCAATATATAATCACCTACACATTCATACAAATAGTAGAACATAACAATAGTCCAAAAAGTAAGAGGGAAGAAGGCGTGGAGGAGGGAGGGCTTCTGGTGGGACCTCACCTAATGTGCATAATGCAATGGTACATTTCAAAACTCAGGTCGCACCTAATGTGCATAATGCAATGGTACATTTCCTCTCAGGCTCTGAGTTACCCCACAGTGGGCAATTGTCCTTAGTTCAAAGCCATAAGAATAGAAAATCAGTCAGTCGGAAAGGAGACAAACTGCCTTCTGAGGTGCTCTGGATGAAGTGTGGCTGCGGAACATAGTTCCTTACCCCCACACCAGTCCAGTGCCAAGCTTTGGCTCACCCCACCCCCATTCTCAGAAACTCAGCAAGCAGAGGAAGTCAACTGCTGCCTCACTGTCAAGTCTGACTGTTGGGATGAGCATGCCTCAGACCCCTGCTCCTTAATGAAAGTTTTATTTCTCACTGATGGGATGAGCATGCCTCAGATACCTGCTCCTTAATGAAAGTTTTATTCCCAATTGAGATGTGGGGGTAATCCATGAACTGTCATACAGTATTTAATATGCTATCAAGCATTATCTAGGATGAAACTGTTAGCGAATGTATTAATTCATCAATTGATTACTTTACATACATATTCATCATCATAATATGCATGTAAGACAGCCTAGCCTCTTTTTGAAATCACTTTACACTTTATGTATGGAAGAAACCATCAAGAGTACACATATATTGTTAGAGACTGGCATGCCATTTGCAACAATTACACTTTTAAAGCCTAATCTATGAAAAACTGGGATTTGAATTATTGCTTACTGTAGGCCAGGCTCTTGAGGAAAGTTATTTTGATAAAGAGGGAAACATTTGGTTGCATTGACCTACAATTAGTAAGTCATTTTGAGATATTTTCTAATACTACAAGATATCTTTATGTGTTAAAAATAATTCTAACTTACTCTTCTACAAATGTTCACAAATGAAATCCACAAAGAAAAAAAAAGAAAAATGAAGAAATAGCAACTGAAACTAAACTCTAGTCCGACAAATGGAAATTTTATCAGTAAAAAATAGGTCTGTAACAAGAGATCCATCCAGAAAGATGAGCAAAACTCCAAATATTCTATGATCAATAAAGAAATAAAGAATGAGAATAAAGATAAAGGAGTTTTTGCCCATATAGTTAAAGTATATTTAAGCCAATGATCAGCTATCAAAATGTCATTTAGCATTAAATTATCCAGTGGTAGGAAAACCTCCATTGCCTTAGAATCATAAAAAAAGTATTCAGTTTTCATCTAATAGGAGCAGTGTTAGCGAACTAAATTCCCAGAAAACCACTTCCAAATATGTTGTCATATTCTTTTATAGTAGACACATCAGACTAACAGTCCAAGTTAGAACCTAAAATTTGAATAAAAATTACATATGCCTATTTGTAAACTCTTTAAAATTTGAGAATTACAGAAGTGATTTATACCAGTTTCTCGTAATAAAGAAAATCTCATTAATCTGTACAAGTCTTAAGAATTTAGTAATAGGAAACAAATCAAAGCATGACTAACACTGAAAGACCACTTTGACCAGTAAGGTTGTTTTCATCAGTGAAATTTTCAACAAGTTTGTGACCAAATTGATGGGTGCTTCTAGCACAGTCATGGGCACTTGAGAAGGAATTCAAAGCCTTAAATACTTACATTATTGAACTCTAAAGTACCTCCTGAGCCTTTCTCTTACATAGTCTAAATGCATTCCTCATAAATTGCTTATAATATTTGCATAACCTATAAAGATCAATCAGTTAATCTTCTAAGTTCATTTTTATAATTGCAACTGAAATTAAAATATTAATTTCAAATAAAGCAATTATACTCAAATCTGTAAAAAAGCTTAATTAAAGCGTTTCTAGAATTAAGGAGTGATGCCAGATGTATAAGATACTTAAAAAAACATACAATTTTAACATGTATGCCTCATTAGTTTTACTTTAACAGGTAGAAAAAATATATATTAATATGTGACTGTTAGTCTTAGGTAAATGCCATTTTTTGGTAAATCTTAATGTTCCACGTAAACCAAAATTCCAAGAGAAATGACATTACCTTAAATAGAGCACATGGGCCATTTAGCAATATATTGACAGTGGAAATGCTTTTTGCTTTATCTTTTTGAATTCTTTCTCTCTGAAAATATTGACATTAAATGTCATATGTCTTTAATATGTATCCTGTCCTTCCCTAGAATCTTACGTATTTGAATACAAAGGGTAATACAATTAAACACACAATTTTCTTCATCTTCCCACTGCAAAAAGAAGTGAAAATAAAGTTAATCACAGATTTACTCTGACACATTATTTAACCATAAGACAAAGGTCTTCATAAATATAATTTTAAAAGAAAATTCTTCAAAAGTATATTTAAAAATGCTTTTTACTGCTAACTAAAATTTTTACCTTTCCATTTCAGAAGGTTCTATTTACTTTCATATCTAGAATATATATGAGTCAAACACTAAACTTTGGATTATTTTAGACATCATAGATAGAATTATTACCAATTTATATTTGAATCTTCTAAAGTTTTTTTTATTGTTAAATCATAGCTGTGTATATTAGTGCAGTCAAGGGGTAAAATGTGCTGGTTTCATATACAATCTGAAATATTCTCATCAAACTGTTCAACGTAAGCTTCATGGCATTTTCTTAGTTACTGTATGTAGACATTTGTATTCTGCATTTAGTAAGTTTCCCCTGCACCCATTCTAAGATGCACTGTAGGTGTGGCCCCACCCATTATCCTCCCTCCATCCTAACCTCCCCCCTTCCTTCCTCTTCTTTAGCCCTTTCCCCATATCCTTGTGCTATATTTGGGTTATAGCCTTCATGTGAAAGCTATAAATTAACTTCATAGTAGGGCTGAGTACATTGGATACTTTTTCTTCCATTCCTGAGATACTTTGCTAAGAAGAATATGTTCCAGCTCCATCCATGTAAACATGAAAGAGGCAAAGTCTTCATCTTTCTCTAAGGCTGCATAGTATTCCATGGTATACATGTACCACAATTTGCTAGTCCATTCGTGGGTCGATGGGCACTTGGGCTTCTTCCATGACTTAGCAATTATGAATTGGGCTGCAATAAA
This sequence comes from Loris lydekkerianus, assembly GCA_963574355.1. Classification (NCBI taxonomy): domain Eukaryota; kingdom Metazoa; phylum Chordata; class Mammalia; order Primates; family Lorisidae; genus Loris; species Loris lydekkerianus. The sequence goes on along the minus strand of CAUYPK010139819.1, from coordinate 24 downwards.
CATTCTGGTACAGATGTCTTTGTT
>CAUYPK010139815.1:0-37371 GCA_963574355.1 Loris lydekkerianus | reverse complement strand
AAAAAGACTTGGGTGTGTTTTTCATAACAAACCATAGAATTGTTTTAAAACCCATAAAATAAAATTTATAACTTAATGGTCCCCCCCCTTTTTTTTTTTTTTTTTTTTTTTTTTTTTTTAAAGTAGAGATGGGGTCTTGCTCTTAGGCTGGTCATGAGCTCTGGAGGTCAGGCGTCCACCTGCCTCGGCCTCCCAGAGGATACTGTATCATTAAACCATACATGTCATCGAACTTCACATTCTCCCCTGATGTCTTTTCTCTGTTCTGTGATCTCACACTGCATTTAGTTGTTGTGTCTTCCTAGGCTGCCCCAGTCTGTGACAGCTGTTCAGTCTTTCCTTGTTGTCTTATGACCTTGATACTTTTTATTTTTATTGTTAAATCATAGCTGTGTACATTTGTGTAATCAAGGGGTACCCTGTGCTGGTTTCATATATAATCTGAAATATTCTCATCAAACTGTTCAACGTAGCCTTCATGGCATTTTCTTAGTTATTCTATGTAGACATTTATATTCTGCCTTTAGTAAGTTTCCCCTGTACCCATTCTAAGATGCACTGTAGGTGTGGCCCCACCCATTACCCTCCCTCCACCATAACCTCCTCCCTCCCTTCCCCTTCCTTGGTCCCTTCCCCATAGTCTTGTCCTATAGTTGGGTTATAGCCTTCATGTGAAAGCTATAATTTACCTTCATAGTAGGGCTGAGTACATTGGATACTTTTTCTTCCATTCCTGAGATACTAAGAAGAATATGTTCCAGCTCCATCCATGTAAACATGAAAAAGGTAAAGTCTCCATCTTTCTTTAAGGCTGCATAGTATTCCATGGTATACATGTACCACAATTTGCTAGTCCATTCATGGGTCGATGGGCACTTGGGCTTCTATTTTTAATAGACTGAGGGTCTCGCTCTTGCTCAGGCTGATCTGGAACTCCTGAGCTCAGGCAACCACTCACCTCAGCCTCCCAAAGTGCTGAGATAACAGGCGTGAGCCACTGTGCCTGGCCATGGATATTCATCTTTTATTAAAAAAAAAAAAAAAAAAAATCACAATCTTTGAAAGAATATCAGTTTTACCCAGTTTCATTTCACATTTCCAGCTGCATTTTATTACTTAATTCAGGTGGTCAATTTTATATTCTTGTTACTCATGTACCACAGAGTAATCTATATCTATGACTAATCATTTTGTCATAAGCAAAACTATTGAACCCATTACTTGATTAAAAACAGCAACAACTTTAGGAAAAGTTATCCATTTTATGATAAAGACAAGAATTTGTCTAAAAGATAATACACAAAATGAGAATTCTCTTCAATGTTTATATAATCAAACTTATAAACTTTTTAGCTTTTGTTCTAATTTTTTGGATTTGTATTCTTTTTATATACAGAAAACAAAATGTGTTTCAACATTAAGTACAATATTTGTAAAACTAGTAGTCTAATAATGAATTGATCTTAAAGAAATGACTCAAGCCAATGTATAGTTATAAGTATTAGTCATTTGTTTTGGAAAGTCAATATATTTAATTTAGATATGGATTTCAGGGTTAACATTTTATTGTAAGGAAATAAATAAAATAGATGATGTGTTTCCAAATTATAATGCAAGAGAGAGCCCTGCTGGCAGACTTACATAGATGCAGCAAGTGGATTCATAATAGAAGTTCACTGTGTTAGGAAAAACAATGATGAAACTTATCTGGTTGGTCTTTGGTTCTCCATATTCTCCATTTTAGAATTGAATTTCATTAGCTTTTAACTCAGTATACACTGTGCTTTTGAAGATATATATCACATTTTATGCATTTTGCCTATTGGAATAATCCTGTAATGTGCAGTTAACTTTCTACATTGTTTTTATGCGTTTAGGAAAATGGGACACATGGTCTATTTTCAAGAGTGACAAGGCAATTCTACTGAAATATTGAATTATTATCTATCATACTCAATAAATAAAGTTAACATATCTTGACATCTTGATATTCTGTGTTTATTTACTGTACTTAAAAGCTTTTCAGTACCTAGAGAATATTTTAGAAAGAGAAAAATTTGCATTACACTGAGAGAAAGTAGCTTATTCTCTATAAAATGAAATTCAGATAGAAGCAGAGGATGGGATGATAAAGGGAAACTGGACAGCATTCAGTAAATCTTCTGTTGGTTTTTCAGTGTGATGTAAATATGGGGATACAGAAAAATAAACGTATTTAAAAGTAAATAGAAAATTTCCAGTGTCAGACTTTTAATATGATCTACAACATTGTACTGTATGCTTCACTTCTCTATATATTGAGTAATATTTGATACCTAACTATATATTTAGGGAAATGTTGGTAGCAACATTTCATACTTGAAGACATAAAGCTGAATAATAGATTAGAGCTTGAGGCATCATCTTGAAAATGGAAAAATGAAAGCAAGCGAATGTATTAATACAAAGTTTTAAAGAACTATAAGCTTTTTTTAAAAAAAACATTAATCAAACTTTTTGAACTCTTGGAATGGCAACATAGCAAAATTTCACCATAATGGAATTGGTGAACCATCTATAGTAGTAGTAATTTTTTCCTATAGTTTTTGGTGGTAAGCTATGAAAATTTTGACACAAAGTACTTCAGGGAAAAATAATTTCTTTCCATTGGAATGATTAGGTGATGATCATGCAGGAAAAAATCGTATTTATACTCTTTAGTTATTAAAATAACTTTCAATTTATATTCAAAATTTATTAAATAAATAGTAATATACCCAATACTTATTTAATAAATATTATTACATTCAATACATATATTTAACCTATTAAATAACTGAATTTTATTTTTATTCAATATTTGTTAAAATAAAAATTCAATCATACACTACTAAATAAATTATTATAATATAAGTATGGTGATAACTATTAGGCTAAACCTATACTGTGCTATTATAGGTTTGAGTAGGACCAAAGGTCAGTGTTTCTAAACACATTTTTTTATCAGTGTTTCTAAACACCTATTATAGGTTTGAGTAGGACCAAAGGTCAATGTTTCTAAACATTTTATTTATCAAATTCTCATTTCTATAAAGACCATCAAAACACATTATGTTACTCAAAGTAATAGTCCTGTGTAATTTTCTCAATGCACTCCCAAATAAGATTTTACATGATTGAAATACATAAATATCATTCTAAACCTAAAATGTTATTTTATTATCTTCCAGAATATTTTTGCAAAATTAGTAAGATTAATATAAGTAGGAAAATATTATTAGATACTTGTCAATATGTTAAATTCATTCAGAATTTACATTCGCTCTTTTTCAGGAATCATAACATTCCTTTGGAGAATTACCATCAGAACGGACATGTTTACTTTGGTGAGTAAGGTAGACTGAAACTATTTAATAAAGACAAATAAACAAGGACAAAAAGGACCAAAGAAGTTTATTATATATTTATAGTTATGAACAATCCAAAAGAAAATTATTTCTTCAAGGTCTGTGAGTTTTGTGTGTTCAATAGATCAAGGTTGAGTTTATTCGTAAAAATGGATTACATGAGGGAAGTGATGTTAGCATTTCAGAAGTTGTGTTAGTTTTGTGTTATGCACAAAGATGTGGCCTGAACAGAGGCACTAGAATTTTATCCTCTGAGAACACAGAAGAGAGCAATCTGGAGAGATTTGCTAATTCAGAAGCACCATAAGCCTACGATCTAGAGAGTATGAAGTCTCTTTGTAGGCACTCCATCCCTATCATTTTAGATTTGTGTTTTGGTATTTAAATATCCATGTATTGGTGATAATTACTTAGACTTCAGTCCTTTGTCCTTTCCAATAATAAGGGAATGTCAGGAAGGAAGAGAAAAAAGACAAGAAGAGGAAAAAAAAGAGAAGGCAAAGGAAGGAAAAAAGGAAAAAATAATCCAACTGTTAATAGCTGTTCTGTATGGTCAGTTCATGCCATATCAGCTCATCTTTTAATGTAGTTTTGTCTTATATCTACTGCTGTAGACATCTGTGTGTTTGTTCATTTAGGTTCACATGGTTAATGAACATTTTGGTAAAAAGAAGGAGCTATGTAAATGGAAAATAAATCTGATTCTATCTCCATGCTATCTGTAGCCATACTTGAGGTTAACCTGGCATCACACTAGATGTAAATATTTACATAAGTTAAATTATAACTTTTTAACAAAATACTAGTTAATGCAACTTTGGCTTTAAATTTGTAAAATTTAGAAATTACATAACCCCCTCCTTCTTTTATGTAAATATACATATATAATACTTAAATTTATGTATAAATTTTAGGTACAAGTATAACATTCAACAATTAAATTACCCAAAACATCAGTGAAAGTTCATAACCAAGGAAAAAATTTACATGAGAATCTACCCTCATAATTAACATCAGAATCTCTTCTTGTTAGAGATTGCTATGATGATATAGAAAATAATACTGTTAAGATTTCCATGTATTAGAAATTTGCCTTGGCAAGAAGGGAGCACTTTTACACTGCTGATGGGAGTGCAAACTAATACAGCCTCTTTGGAAAGAAGTATGGAGAATACTCAAAAAACTCAAAATAGACCTTCCATTTGATACTGCAATGCCATTATTAGGTATTTATCCAAAAGAAAAATAATTATTTTACCATAAAATAAATTATTTTACCTCGATTGTTTAATGCAGCTCAATTTACAATTGTCAATATGTGGAGATAGTGCCCAACAACCCATGAATGGATTAATAGACGGTGGAATATGAGTACCATGGAATACCATTCACCAATAAAGAAAAATGGAGACTTTAAATCTTTTGTATTAACTTAGATGAAGCTGAAATACTTTCTTCATAGTAACGTATCACAAGAATGGAAAAGCAGGCTCGGAGTCTGTGGCTCAAGTGGGTAAGGCGCCAGCCACATACACCTGAGCTGGCAGGTTAGAATCCAGCCCGGGCTGGCCAAACAACAATGACGGCCGCATCCAAAAAGATAGCCAGGTGTTGTGGTGGGTGACTGTAGTCCCAGCTACTTGGGAGGCAGAGGCAGGAGAATCACTTAAGCCCAGGAGTTGGAGGTTGCTGTGAGCTGTAATGCCACAGCATTCTACCCAGGTGACAGCTTGAGACTCTGTCTCAAAAAAAAAAAAAAAAAAAAAAAAAAGAATGTAAAAGCAAGGATCTAATTTTTTCAATACTAATATGAAGCCAGTAGATGAACTAATACATGCCCACAAGAGAGAAAAACTCAATTCAATTCAACTTGGGGGGAGGAAGGTGGAGGAGCGGGAGGGGGAAGAGGGAGGGAGATTAGTGTGCTCCCACCCAACAGTCACAATTTAAGGGCATATGGCACACTTTCTGGGTGTGGGACACAGCTACCACAGGGACTTTAACTAACAAATGCAAACATTGTAACCTAAACATTTGTACCTTTATATTAATCTGAAATAAAAGAAATACATAATAAAAAAAGAAATTTGTCTTAAAATTATTTATTCTTGCAGTAGTATTCTCCTTATTATACCAAAATATACTATGACCCCCGAAAATGAACTTTATATAATATGTAAAAGGACTTTATGTCCTTTCAGACAAGTAAAGGGCATAGCAGCATCGAGAGTCATTGTAAGAGTTGGGTGTTACATTTTTCTTTCCGCCATCTTCCTTGCTTTGACATAGCATTGCCTAGCAGAGAACAAATGTCAATTAAGTTGCAGAAATGGAATTGCATAAGATAACTAAGAATGCAGCTTCTTTGGAAATTTTAGTTTGCTTGATTCCTATGAAAAGCTTTCTTTTTATTTTAGAAAGCAGCTAAAATATAAAACTATTAAGCCAGGAGAACTTCCAAAATTGATATGCATTTTATCTAGTTAACTAGGTAACAAAAAAGTTGGTTTTTGACAACATTTAATTGTCAAATTATATAACAGAGACTTGAATTTCTGTAAAAAATCTAGACAACCACAAAGATAAAAAGGTTATCTAATTATATTTTCTTGGATATTTATTCTATTTTTGAAGAGCATCCTTAACATCTCCTATCTCCATATTCTGTCTTTCTTATCAATCATTGTTTTAATGAAAAAAAGTTTAAGCTATGAAAACGAATATTAAAATTAGTCATTGCTAATTGAATTTATACATCATCCATTTCTGAAAATATATTTTTACAAGTATTTTTACTTCTATATTCTCATAAATAAACCTATATTTATTATTATTGCTTTAAGTTATTGTGATGAAGTATTAAAATTGTTATTATTAATGCCTCACATTGTAATAGGACTCTTGTTTGAAAGTGAGCTGCTTCTCTCCCTGTCATCTTTCCTGGAAACAGATAAGGAATATGAAGTTTTCTTTTCTTAAGCCAAAGCAGAGCCCTAAGAGAATAATGTAAAAAAAGTTAGGTGGCTATGGAGGCATGTTCACAAAGAACATTGGAAGGAGGCAACTACGTGGAGTGGGCAGGCAGAGAGGGACAAGGTTCATTCTCTTGAATATCTGCTTACTGTGTGTGTGGAAAATAGTTCCTGCTCACCCCCTTAAAACTCAGAATGAAATCTCAAAAATAATGGACATTGGAAAGGCCAGCCTTGCTAGGACACAAGGCGAGGCAGTAAAGTATATCAATCAGAAGATTGAGAAATGAAGTTAGCCGCTAGGAAGCAGAAGATATTTCAAAATTTTCCTAAGGACTCCCAATGACTACAGAAATTGCTTGAGACTATACCATTATCAGCAAGGACTACTGAAGCAAGCACTTGATCACATGAATTCCATACACATCATAGAATGAATGCTTCCTAAGAACTCTTTACTGTAACACTTTTCAGGACGATTAATATGATATTTATTTGATGAGCACCTGAATGAAGAGGAATTACATACAGCATTCACTAAACATTTTTTCGTGAACATAATTTTGGCTGCATTGATAATGATATGATTGAAACTCTAAAAATAAAATAAAATTGTGAAACAAAATATGATATAACATAGATTAAAATTAGAAAAACTGAATAACTCAATACCATCAATAAAAATGAAAATATATCCATATAACTTTCCATTCTAGTATTTTCCTTTCCATACTCCCCAAATGATTAAATGAATGAGATACTCTATAAAGTTTCTTTAGATGAAATAATCATTATAATTATATGCAGGCAAAGATTTCACAATTGTCCAAATTGTTTTTAAATTACAAAAACATCAGATAAAGTTATAAATTTGTACAAGTTTTATTAAATTATATGGACATAAAAATTAGTATTATCCATTCAATGAATCATCTAGTAAATATAGCAAGGAAAAAAAATCAATCAGCCATATCACTCCTCTAAACTAATAAGCTTCAAAGGAGGAAAGTCAATCTAAAAATCCCTAAGAACACACCGTCAATCATTGGAGAATTAACGGAATCACTTATGGAAAGAAAGTAAATACTCTTGAGAATTGTTAGGTGAAAATGAATTAATGTGTGTTTGTGAAAAGCATGTCGAATTAGTAGTAAAGAGGTAGGTCATGACTTACCTGGATTCAATACATGATCTTGGGCACAGATTTTAACCTTTCTTGGATTATTGATCAAATTCATTATAACATGAATAAAATATAATAAAATTTATGTTATTATAAAAATATAGAAAAAGTATTAGGAAAAAGAAAATACCACCTCCATGAAAATTTTAATTTCCTTCTTTTGCAACTTTTTCTCTAGTTAATCCTAATTTTTTTTATCCTTTCCTCTCTGTATTTTTATTTAAGTCTTTGCTAGTATCACTACACCTAATTTCAAATAATTTAAAATGGTGTTAGAATATATGTACCAAAGCACATTAAATGGACTTTTTTTTAAATCTAATTGGTCCATTTTGAACTTTTTTTTTTTTTTACAAACATGTGTATGTGTGATTATACAAGAGGATCTAACTTGAATAAAATTATTCTCATGTAAATCTCAATGTATTTGATTTGTTTTTCGTTTAGTCTACTCAGAGATATTTTAATATAAGAGTTTTCTGAAATAAATATGACCAATTTCTTAACTTACAGAATGAATGTAGTAGCATCTCTTACTCTTCAAATTAATTTCTTGGGGCCCAGATGTTCTACTGGCAGAAAGTCCTGTAAACTTCTCCTGTTATTACCTTCTCATCTCTCAATTTTCTATTTCTTCAAGAACCCCACAGGCTAACTAAGGCATTGTACTTCCAATGCGTCTCAAAAGTGAAACTGGAAATTACTGTCACATCTCTCCTCAGATTCTCATTGTTGTCAGGCAATATTGATAAAGTTTCCTCCCTCACTCTTTTATACAAGCTATTCTTGTCAGTAAATTCAATAGTCATTTTTGGTTTAAAACACATTCATCTTCTCTATCATGGTATTATCATATTATTTTTTCCTAAATGTGTATTATCAACATACGTTTGATTGCTTACCTCTATCAGTAAACCATTATCAATTTCCAAATTTTACAAGTTTACATGTAAATTTTAAACATGTACTATTTTACTAATACATTGTGTCAATTATGTCAATTATATATGAGGCATACATTTCTATTTATTCACTAAAATCCACCCTTCCTTCTTCTGGAAATTGGAATAACGCTTTCTGCTCTCTTTTGAATTTAATTAAGTGGCTGAAACCTTACCATTGTCCCCATGTGATATACCATGCTTTCTTCTATAACACCAATTCAATAACAACAATATTCCACGAGGCTACAAATTAACAATGACCAGTCATAGCAAATATCACAACCACTAGGTGAATTAATATAAAATACTAGTGTTTAATTAGGCAATTAACATTGCTTAAAATTATAGAGAATTTGATATTACAAGCATTGCCCAAAATAGATTTTTAGGAATATTTCATTAGATTACTATTCAGGTCATTTTAGTTAAATGAATACATAGAACATGCAGAAAGGCTGAAGAAATACGACCTTGTTAGCTTTTAAAAATTATTTTTATTTATTTATAGTTTTTAAAGACGTGATCTTACTCTAATATCCAGGTTACAGTACAGTGACACCATCATGGCTCACTATAGTCTCAAACTCCTTAACTCAGATGATTCGCTCACCTTACCTTATCAAGTAGCCAGGACTACCAGGACTATAGGAGTGCGAGAGCCTAGCTTACTTTTCTTATTTTAACCTTTCTACCTTCCTTCCTCCCTTCCTCCCTTCCTTCTTTCCTCCCTTCCTCCCTTCTTCCCTTCCTCCATTCTTCCCTTCCTTCCTTTGCTCTTTTTTGTAGAGAGAGTCTTACTCCTTTCCCAGGCTGGTATTGAACTCCTGAGCTCAAGTGATCCTATGTCCTCAGCCTTGCAAAGTTCTGGGATTACAGGCATGAGCCACCATTCTTGGTCAATCTTGCCATCTTTGGACATATAGGAAAAGTACCAGCCATAAAATGTAGTTGGCCTCTTGAACCTGAGAAGTCAAGGAAACTACTCTACTTCCTATTCTTATGATTATTCTTATGATTACGCCTGCTGACATTTTTATTTTAGCACAGCAAGATCCATGTTGGAATTCTGATCTACAGAACAGTAAGATAATAATAACTTTATGCTGTTTTAAAGAATTATGTTTATGGTCATTTGTTATGGAAGCAATAACAACTAATGAACAGTGCAAGAAATGATACTGAGAAATTAAATTATGAATTTATCCAGTTTTTAAAAAAATTAGTCTCTATTATGGTAAATAATTATTAAATAAAAACAATTAATTGTTTTAAATCTTCAAACATATCTAATCAATTTTTTAATTTCTGCCCATATATTTCTGTTTCTTTTTTGTCATATGACAAAAAATGGAAGTAAAATAAAACTACATACATTTAATTATGATATACATAAAGTTAGATTAACAAACAAGATTTACTTGTGGTATAATATCAACAAGAAATGTAATAATTTTCTATGACATTACATTTCCATTAAGCTACATTTCTAAACAGTATTTTGCAGAATATATAATGCACATTATTTTTTAATACTTTAAGATATTTATGTTTATTTTGTCTGATTTTCTCAGTAGACAATATGTATGTCTTTGGCTATTGCTATATCTTGCTCCTAGCAGTTACAACTTTTAGATTTGAGTCATGAGACAATAATCTTAGAAAACTCCAAGATCATATGGCAATCTGCTACAGAAGGCCTGTACCTTTTAAAACTAATGTCTTATCTATTATTCTTTTTCTATTCATTAATTTATAATAATGAAATCAATAATAAAATCAGTAAGTAGACCTACTGTCCTATATCCATTCCTTTTCTAAATTCAAGATAAATTAATCTTAGGAGAAAAAAATGCTCTAATATTATCTATTTCCTTGTGATCATATTATTATTATTAGGTCAATTGGTTAGACTTTTGTAATCTCATGCTATATGGGTTTTTTTTTTTTTTTTTTAATGAACTTGCCAAAAAGAATGCACAAATGTGATATTTATGCTTCTATTATCACCAACTTTATTATATAACACTCCCATAGCTAACTAAAAATTTTGCAATATTTTATTATTTCTATGTAACAAATTGATTCATAGAACCTTGCTCAGTAGATGAAAATTCTCATATCAGAAACACAGGTATCACAATTTAAAACATGACCATTTTGAAGTAGCATTCACATAAGGTCAACGAGGAAGGTAAATGTTTTGATTAAAAGATTATGTGTAAAATTATCCTATTATATTAATAATGGAATTACACATAACATTAAATTAGTATTTCCATTTTCATGCTTTTGGCTTCATTATACACACATTAAATTTGAAATAATCAAGTGAAACATTTAATGACTACTGCAGATAGCATCAGCATCAATAATACAGATAGCATGAGCATCTTCAATGCCATGTTAGAATGTAACCAATTCCTTGGAGAAATTACTTAATAGAAATTATAGCTTTTCATTGAAACTGAAAAATGCAATATCAGACCTTTTTTTTACTTACATTAAAAAGCTGTCATCAACTTTTATGTATGTTAAAACAATGGGTTCATATTATACATACTTTTTCATCATTATTCAAAATATTGGTATTTGTCAAATTCCCACTGTCATCTGTGTGCTGTTTTGACAACAGCATAATGAATGCTTTAAATAAGACATCTCATTTGAATTCTGAAATCCCATAACATGAATTGTTTAATTTTTTTCTTGGATCTTTGGCATCACTTATCATTTTGGCAAGTTTTGTTTTTACAACAATTATTCCTTCAAGGTATCTGCATGAAGGCATTTTAAATTTATTTTTCAAATATAGCTACCCTGATTGGCAGAAAAACAAGAAAAACATCAGATTGGAGTTTTTGTGTGATTTCATATTCATCTTGGTTGTCAAGGCTAAACTTGTAATTAAGAAATAATCCCACAGCAAGACAAGGCACACAAGCAAGTAAATACAGCCCAACTCTCTGGTTATGGGGCACCTTTATTTACTTCTTAATTCAGAGAAATATTTTTATGTAAGTTATGCACATAACTACCATAGAAACATACTATGTTTAGTGTAAGTAAGTAGCCCATTTTATGCTGAACCTGAACTTATTAACACATTCATTATTAGAAGAATCTAGAAAATACGAAATAGTTCCCAAATATGTAACACAAATCAGCTTCAGAAAATGCTAGGTTGTTTTGGGCTTTGAAATCAAACAGACTTTGGTTTTCTTACTCACTAACCCTTTCACATGACTTTTTAAATCTCTTTCATAAGCTGCTATAAAAATGGAATATACTGCAAAGACTAAATAAAAGATGACATACTAAATTTTGGTCATGACATATGTATTCTGACTTAGCCTCCAAATCATAAACTGTTATGAATTAGAAGAATATATATTAAGTAATATTTTAAGGCACTGAATAATTCAAGGATGTTATTTGTTATTTCAAATTAATATGAGAGTACAAATGTTTAGGTTCTATTGGTTTTGGTTATAAAAAAAGTTCAAGTTGTGAGAAGACATTTATACTCTACGATTAATAGTTTTGAAATGTACCATGGCATTGCGCACATTAGGTGAAGTAATGGTTATGTTAACCTGTTTAATGTAAGCATTCCACATTGTATATCAAATCAGCACATTTTATCCCATAAATGCATTAATGTACACATTAATTATTTAATAAATTATTATTTAATAAGAAAAATTAAAAGACATAAACACAAGTTCATGTTGTAGTTGAGCCCTTGACCTCGGGGACATGCTGAACACCCTCACATTGTGCACATTAGGTGAGATCCCACCAATTGCCCTGCCTCCTCCTTCCTCCCTTTCTCTCTTCTCCCCTCTCCCTTGATAGACTATATTTGTGTTTTATGTTTTGTATAGGCAGGTAGTTGTTTATATACTGGTTTCATGTTAGTATTGAGTACATTGGATATACTTTTTGTTTTGTTTTTCCATTCTTGAGATACTTTACTAGGAAGAATGTGGTTTCATCTCCATTCAGGTACCACAAAAGATATAAAGTCTCCATCTTTTCTTAAAGCTGAATAGTACTCCACAGTGTGCAAATACCACAGTTTCTGAATCCATTCATGGGTTGATGGGCATTTGGGTTGCTTTCAGGACTTGGCAATTGTGAAATGCATACCACAATAAACATTGTGGTGCAAATGTCCTTAAGGTAAAAAGATTTTTGTTCTTCTGGGTATATAACTATTAATGGTATTGCAGGATCAAATGGAAGGTAAACTTTTAGTTCTTTCAAACTTCTTCATACTTTTTTCGATAGACCTTGCATTAGTTTGCAATCCCACCAGCAGTACAAATTTTCACTTCTCTTAACATCCATCCCAGCATCTGCAGGTTCAGGACTTCGTGATGTGGGCTAATGGCACTGGAGTTAGGTCATACTTCAGACTGGTTCTATTTTGCATTTCTCTGATGATTAGTGACAATGAGAATTTTTTCATGTGTTTTTATTTTTGCCATTCCTCTGTCATCTTTAAATAAGTTTCTGTTCAAGTCGCTTGCCCACTTATAAGTGGAGTTGTTTGCTCTTTTCTTGTTTCTTAAATTGAGTTCTCTGTAGATTCTACTTATCAGCCCTTTGTCAGATTCATAACATGCAAAAATCTTCTCCCATTCCTAAGGCTGTCTGTTTGCTTTAGTTGTGATAACCTTAGGTGTGCAGAAACTTTTTAGCTTAATTATGTTCCACTTATTTATTTTTAGTGTTGCTGCAAATACCAGGGGTGTCTTTATACAATTTTTCTGAAGCCAATTTTGTCAAGCATTTTCCCAACACTCTTTTCTAAAATTTGTATTGTTTTAGGTCTTAAATTTAAATATTTTATTAAGCAAGAGTCAAGGTGGGGGTCTAGTTTCAGTCTTTTACATGTGGCTAACCAGTTTCTCACATAATTTATTAAATAGGGACTCCTTTCCCCAGTGCATGCTTTTGTTTAGTTTATCAAAGATCAGATGGCAATATGTGGCTGGGTTCATCCCTAGACTCTCTATTCTATTCCCCATATCCATATTTCTATTTTTATCCCAATACTATGCTGTTTGGATCACCATAAACTTGCAATATAATCTGAAGTCTGGTAATATGCTGTCTCCTGATTTGTTTTTATTTCTAAAGATTGTACTGGCTATTCAGGTTTTTGTTTGTTTGTTTGTTTGTTTTTTCGGGTTGCATATGAAGCAAAGTATGTTCCATAAGAAATGAAATACATTCCATATAAAATTAAGTTCTTCAAAGAATAACATTGGTACTTTGATAGGGACTGTATTAAACCTGTATATTGCTTTGGGTGTATGGACATTTTAACAATGTTTATTTTTCTCAGCCATGAGCATAGGGTGTTCTTCTATTTGTTGACATCTTCTGCTATTTCTTTTCTCAGAATTTCATAGTTCTTTTTATATGAGATCCTTTACATCCTTTGTTAGATATATTCCCAGTATTTCATCTTTCTTAGAGCTACTGTAAAGGTATTGAGTCTTTGATTTTATTCTTGACATTATTGTTACTGCAATATACATGAAGGCCACTTATTTGCGTACATGAATTTTGGATGCTGAAACACTGCTTTGTTCCTTGATCACATCTATGAGCTTTGTAGTTGAGTCCCTGGGGATTTCCAGGTATTGGATTATATCATCTGCAAAAAGTGAGAGTTTTACCTCCTCTTTACCCATTTGCATACCCTTGATCTCCTTCTCTTGCTCAATTTCACTAGCTAGGACTTCCAGCACTATGTTGAATAGTAGTGCCAATATTGGGTATCCTTGTCTAGTTCCAATTCTAAGTGGAAATGCTTTCAGTTTTACTCATTCAATATGATATTGACTGCAGGATTGTGGTAGATGGCCTCTATCAGTTTAAGAAAGTCCACCTAAGCCAATTTTCTTCAGTGTTCTTATCAAGAAAGGATCCTGGATATTGTCAAAAGCCTTTCTGCATCAATTGAGAGAATCATATGGTCTTTGTTTTTTATTTGATTTTTGTGGTGAATGACATTTATGAATTTACCCATAGTGAATCAACCTTGCATCCTGGGATAAAACCCAATTGATCATGATGTGTAACTTTTTTTATGGGTCACAGTAATTCAGTTTGCTAGAATCTTATTGAATATTTTTGTATTGATATTCATTAAGGATATTGGCCTATATTTTCATTTTTTTGTTAAGTTCTTTCCTGATCATGGAATCAGGGTGATATATGCTTCATAGAACCTGTTGGGGAGGACTCTTTACTTCTCTGTTTTTTGGAATAGGTTATGAAACATAGGTACTGCCTCCTCTTTGAAGGTTGGGTAGAATTCTGGTGTCAAACCATTTGGTCCAGGGCTTTTGTTTTTTGCAAGATTTTGTATTATTGATACAATTTCAGTGCTTGATATAGGTCTATTCAAAATTTCTGATTCTTTCTGATTGAGTTTAGAAAGGTGGAGTGCTTCCAGGTATTGGTCCATTTCCTCTACATTTTCCTATTTCTGGACGTAGAGTTTTTGTAAGAATCATTAAGGATAATTTGTATTTCTGTGGTATCTGTTGTTATTTCCCCTTTTACATTTCTGTTTAAAGTTATTAGTGACCTTACATTCCTGTTTCTAGTTACTTTGGCCAAAGGTTTATCAGTTTTATTAATCTTTTCAAAGAACCAACTTTTTTGTTTTGTTGCTCTTTCAAGAAATTCCTATGTTTTCAATTTTATTTAGTTCTGCTCTAATTTGCTTGTTTCTTTTCTTCTGCTGGCTTTGGGGTTGGATTGTTCTTCCTTTTCCAGTTTTCTGAGATGGGCCATTTGGTTGTTGACTTGCACTCTTTCTTTTTTCTTGATAAAGTCATCTGCTACTAAAAAATTGCCTCTTAGGACTGCCTTTCCGGTATCCCATAGGATAGCTGTGGCTTTATCATTATTTTGTTTGAGAAATCTAATAATTTTCTTTTTAATCTCTTCTTTAACCTACCTGTCAATCAGCATAAGGTTACTTAGTTTTCATGACTTTATTTGAGTATGAAGATTTCTGTTGCTGCTCATTACAACTTTTATTCAAAGATGGTCTGAGAAGATACAAGGAATAATTCCTTTTAAAAAAATTTTTTTTGTTGAGGTTAGACTTATGTCCTAAGATATCAATTTTGGAGGATTATTCATGTGCTGATGAGAAGAATGTATATTCATTTTTGTTAGAATGAAATGTTCTGTACATTTCTTTTAAGTTAATTTGTTCCCCCAGAGCTGTGTTTAAGTCCATTATTTATTTCTTTAGTTTCTTCTTAGAGGCTCTGTCAAGTTTTCAACTATTATGGTGCAGGAAGATATGATATTGTTCAGATCCTTTAGGGTTTGTTTTCTGTATCAAGGAGTGTTTAGGTTGCATGTGTACATGTTAATTATTGAAATCTCTTTGAGTTATATGCTCCCCTTGACCAGTATATAGTATCTATCCTTGTCTTTCCTTATTCTTATTGATTTAAACAATGCATGTAAGCAAAATATTTGATTTCTCTACCACAAATAAAACTCAGTTCAGTGGGTTACGGGATCCTGGGCTGAAAATTGTTTTAAGAAGTGTAAAGGCCAATGATCATCTTTTTATGGCTTGAAAAGTTTCAGCTAAAAGATTTGCGGTCATCCTGATATTTTTCCCTTTGTAGGTAAAAGTCTTCTTGCACCTGGATTTTCTCCTTCATACAGACCTTAGCAAAGTTAATTACAGTATGTCTGGAGAAGCTTTATTTGATTGTGTTTTTCTGGAGTTCTGAAACTATCTGAATTTCTGTGTCTCTCACAATGCTTGGGAAATTCTCCACATAGTGTCTTTAAGTAGGGCATCAATGCTGCTATGACCATCACCTTCTTCAGGAATTCCTATAAGTGTGAAGTTTGATCTTGTGGAATAATCTCATAACTCTCCCAGAGAATATTCTGTTTTCTGTTTTTAATCTCCTTTTTTCTGCTTCTTTGAATGCTTTTGATTTTTCTAAAGTCTTGTCTTTAATATCTGAAACGTTTTCTTCTCCACGTTCTACTCTCTTCCTGAGGTTTTCTATTGTGTTTCAAAGTTCCTCCAATGCTTCTTTCAAGTCATTATGTTCTGCTATATCTGTCCTCATTGTGTCCATATCCTTGGTGACTTTGTCTTTAAATTCACTATTTTCAGGAGACAACTTTTGCACTATTTTTTTTTTTTATTTCTATTTCCATCTTCTAAATTCCAATCATCTCATTTGACATCTATATTCTGAATTCTATTTCTGACATTCAATGATTGCTCTATGGATGGTACTTTTTGCTGTATCTCTTTTGTAATCTCTTGGGGGAGCTGATTTGCCCTAATTTTCATGTTGCTGAAATTCTTCTGCCAGCTCCTCCCAAGAGTATTTTCAGCTTTTTAAATATATACTAATTATACTTTTTAATTCAAATGATAGGTTATACCTGAATAGTTATGGAGAGTTAATCTAACTGGGACTTTTATGAAACACTGTACCCACCCATTTGGCAACTAAAACTGACAGGATGAGACTGGATATAGAGGCCCCAGCAACTGGAGCTAACCACCTTTCACCAATGAGCTGGAGTATGTGCTTCTGTCCCTTCCTCTACAGCCTGTGAAACTCCCTGTCAGGGCTACAGAGAAGGTCTCTGACATCCAGCTTAGATAGTGCAACCTGATTTGGTCTTGGTTTCAGCCTATCTTCTACCCAATTCAAAGGTGCTACAATATTTCTCTGGAGCCTTTATTGCACAAAGATTTGAACAGTTGTGGTCTTATGTGCCACTAGCAACAGTTGGAGGAGGGGAATCTGCAGAGAGACCCACTGATTCTGCCCCTCATTTCTCCACCCCATCACCACCTCCCTCCTCACATGCAAACAAAATCAAATAAGCGTGAATCTATAGCCCATCCAGTGGTGGCTGGAAAACAAGAATCCACAGATAGTTCTGATGAACAATTCCAGTTGAATTCACTCAGGCAGCATGAGCAACACCTACTCAAACAAGTTCAGAGAAGCTGGGGTCCTTTCCCTCCCCAGTCATCCTGGCTGAAGACTAGAGACAGTGTATCTTTTACCCATGAATGAGGAGAGGATCTAGTCCCTGGACCTTCCCAGTGTGAGTCACCTGAAGTTAGGCCTGTCTCTGTCCAATTTGCAAGGAGGTAAGCCAAGAGTCTCCAGGGATTACCAGGCACAGACCCCACACTAGGGCTGTCCAGATGGCTGGGAAAAGTCTTCTCTTGCAGGAATGAGAGCCAGGAGAGACCACACCTACCCACACCAAAGTTAGAACTATAGGGTCATTGTTTTGACTCACAGCAGGTGGGTTCAGACCCACACACTGTGGGGGTCTCTCAGAGGACTTGCAAAATGCTCTGGCCTCTCCAAGGGGCCATCCCTCGGGCATCCAGAAAAGGGAAAGGGTGGGCTGTGAGTTCAGGACTGCCTAGAGAATATGTATTCACTTTTGTGCCAAGCAGAATGGGGACTGAACTCAAGGATGGAAATACCCAGGTGCAGGAGAACCAGAACCTTATATCTCTCCTGTAGGGTGAAGTGAGAGGTCTTTTAGTCCCTTCTGGCTTGGAAAATCCCAAGGTGAGCATCCCCGTTGAGGCACGTTCAGTCTAGTTGATCTGTTCCTGATCTCTGTTATCTTTCTTTTTTTCTCGGCCTTGTAGCTTGTCTGACAGGGCATGATATGCACATTGATTTCTTCTCCTTGTGCTCAACTTCCCAACTTCAACTTTTCTGAGTTCACTTCAGTCCTACTTTTCTCCTTCTGGACAGGAGTTTCTAGCCACAGCATTTTGTAGTTCATCTGAGAGGCATCTGAAGCATTCTAGCACAGCATTTTGCAGGTCATGTGAGAGTCTAAATGCAGCAGGCCCACCTGCTGTGAGAGAAACCAGTGGCCCTACAGTTCTAACTGTGGTGTGGGGAGGTGTGGTCTCTCATAACTCTCATTCCTGCTAGAGAATACCTTTCCAGCCATCTGGAGAGCCTCTAGCAGGGCATCTGCAAGGATTTTATATATATATAAATATATTTTTTTATATATAAATAAAACAAGGATTACTTATCTATCTATCTATCTATCTATCTATCTATCTATCTATATATATATGATTATTTTATATATGTGTGTGTATATTAAGGCAAACTGAATGTTAATTACCATATTTTAACTAGGTGCCCTTTCCAGACCACAGGATAAAGAGACTAACCCCAAACAAAACACAATGTTCTAATTATATAGAAGATATAGGAAGCATAGTCTGATGATGCAGGGAGAACTTACACTGGTGAATTTTCTCCTCTAGGCAGGGGAAAGCTCTAGAAATGAGAGTTTCAGAAAGCTAAAGAAGAGCTTTCTTGAGTCTACAACTGAAGGACAATCTGTAAGTATATGTGATAAGATTTTGTTGGTGGGGGACACAGAACTGCTAGGGTATTTTGATTTAATCAGACATGTTATGAAACATTCAGCTCTAGAGGATCTTATACTTCCAGGCATCTCACTAACCAGAACTGGTGAACATCTTGGACATCAGAAGAAACCCAAGAGAAATTACACATTCATCTATCCATAGGACAGGAATTATTTAAGACAAGCACTAATAAAACCTAACATCAGGCCTCAACAATGTCAAAGTACATCAGCCAATAAATTACCCGCCACCCATAACAAAATTTAACACCACCTGAAGAAGCATAATACAAGCAAACTCTTAATAACACTATATCCATATTACTTATCCTATTAAAAATTCTTAGATGTACAAAAGTTGCAAAAGTGTAAATTATAACACAAAGGAAAATCACTCAATATATATAAAAAAAAAACTAGATGATGAATGATCAAAAAAAGACTTTAAAACAGTACAGTGGTTATAAATGTGCTCAAGAATTTAAAAGAAATGATAAACACAGTGAGTAAAAATATGGAAGGATTTCAACAGAAAACAAAAAAGGAAACAATGAAAAGAAACTGATAAACGCTATAGTGACCAAGCCAGTGTTGCTATCCCAAAAAGTAGACATGGACATTTTTTATTTAAATTTAATTTTTTTTTTTTTTTTTTTTTTTTTGGTTTTTGGACATGGCTAGGTTTGAACCGGCAACCCTTGGCATATGGGGTCAGCGCCCTACCCTTTTGAGCCACAGGTGTTGCCCCTTTTCTTTTTTTTTTTTTTCTATTCTATTTTATTTGTGTGTGTGTGTGTGTGTGTGTATGTGTGTGTGTGTGTGTGTGTGTGTGTGTATTTAATGTGTGGCCCAAGGCAACTCCTCCAATATAGAATATAGAAGTAGACACACTTAAATATATAGGAGCAAAGACAATAAATGGAGTTAAGACAGAGTTTCAAAGAAGTGGTAATAGAATCGACATTCGCAGGCAAAAATAACTTCATACATAGACCTTACACCCTTCAAAAAATTAACTCAAAATAGATCCCAATCTTAAATGTAAAATACAAAACTGTATCACTTTAAACGATAACATAAGAGAAAATCTGGATGATCTTGGGTTTGGCAACAACTTTTTAGATATAGCAGCAAAGGAATGATAAAGACATATGAGTCAGACAACTAAATTCACAAACTCATCCTAGAAAAGTGCCACAAATCTCACTGCAGAATATCAATACAGTCAACTTTTCAGAACTTCCATGGGGAAGCTGTGCGCTAATGTCAGCACCGAGTCCATCCTTCAAAGCAATTTTGTAATTTTTTTCTGAAATAGTCAACATAGCTATTGCTTTACCCATGATGTCCTGAATGTAGTCAAAATTTCTTCCTTTATCTTTGGGTAAAAACACCGTATGGGGCCACATGAGGTAAGTATGGAGGATGTTTCAATACAGTTATTTATTTACAGTCTCAAATTCCCTCATAGGCAGTGTTATGTGAGCTGTTGAATTATCATAATGCAAAAGCCAGGAGTTGTTGGTGGAAAGTTTAGGTCATTTGGTCTAAATTTTAAAAACTCTTTTGTTAGCTGGTATAAAAATGGGACAGATTGCAAAAAACCAAATAAAAGATGACATATTGAGTTTTTGTCATGAATTACACGGTCTGACTTAGCCTCCAATCATAAATTGTTATGAAAATAGGAAAACATATATGAGCTAATGTTTCTTTGGAATAATTTCACCAGTTCTTCTTCTTAACCCTCTTCATCAGTGACATTTTCTCACTCCTCACACAAACATTTAATCCATTTGTATACTGCCATTTTCTTCATGATATTATTCCCGTAAACATGCACTAACATGCTCCTGTTCACTTCCATTCTTGCCAAATCAAATGAGAAATTTAATGTTTGTTCATTGCTGTAATTAAGATCCAACATTCTGTGACAGTATGCAAAGCACACCACAATAATAATGAATGCCACTTACTAAGACACCAACACCTGGACACAAACACAGTTATGAGACATTGATGTACCAAGATTATGAAACCTTACCAAGTTGGTTGCAACAGTGCTGCCAACATAAGCTTGCAGTAGTAAGTTCATGAACTTAATTGTCAGACCTCGTAATTAAAATACTGGACTGTATTAAAGTTAAAAATTATGCTCCTTAAAAGATGTTCTCAGAATTTTAAAAAATGTAATAGTCTGGGAGATCATATTTCCAAAACTCATATTTAATAAAATACCATTATCTAAAATACACAAAAGAACTTTTCAACTACAGCAATAAGAAAATGAATGTTAAAATGGGCCATACTCTTTAACAGAGACCTCATCAAAAATCATATATAGATGGCAAATGAAAATATGAAAAGATATTCCTCTTCATATGACATTAGGGACATGCAAATTAAAAAGTCAATGAGCTAACAGTACACACACATTAGATTGTCCAAAATATAGAACATTGACAATACCAAATGTTGACAATGGTGTGGACCAATTGGAACTCTCATTCACTGCTACTGAATGCAAAATGGCACAGCCACTTTGGAAAATGGTTTGACAGTTTGTTATAAAACTAAACGTATCCTTGCCATAAAATTCAGCAATGGTAGTCCTTGTTATTGATCTAGAGATGTTAAAAATTCTGTCTACACAAAACCTGTGTGCAGACATTTATGACATTATTATTCATAATTATCCAAACTTGGAAGTAATCACGTGATCTTTAAATAGGTGAGTGAATAAATGGCGTACAGTGGAATATCATTATTATTCAGTGCTAAAAATAAATGTTAAGCCATGGAACAAAGCAAATGCATGTAAGTAAGTGAAGGAAGCCAATTCTGTATTTTGGGAAAGGCAAAGCTATGAAGAGAGCAAATGGATCAGAGATTGCCAGGGCTTAGGTGTCAGAGAAGAACAGACAGACCACTTTTTTAGGGCAGTAAAATGGTTGTGTATACATGGTAGATACCTGTCGTTATACATTTGTCCAAATGCATAAAATGTACAGCACCAAGTAAACTATGGACTCTGGATAACAGTGATGTGTCACTGTACAGTCATCAGTTTTAAGAAGTGAACAGCTCTGGGTGCTCATGGGTGAGGCTGCGCATGTATGGGAGTACTGTGCAGTTGGCATAGTATGGAATGTCATAATTTCTTACCGTTTGCTATTACTCCTATTGCCAGTGGGCTTATAATTGCTTTTCTAGTACAAACTATTCACCTTCCTTCTAAGTGTGCTATTGTTTGCTGGTCAGCCCACACTAGGGAAACAGCTATTGTGTCTTTAGGAAATGATAGAGCAGACAGGTCTGATAAATATGAGAGCAAAAACGCCCCTCCCTGTCCCTTTCCCACTAAATTTATTACCCTGTTTTTATCCCTGTCTGATATTATTGATGATAAGGCTAATGCCCCAAATTTTAATATAATGAATAGATACAAGGTGCTAAATAATTATCAGGTGGATTGTATATTGGGTCAAACAGACTCCCTGTTACCTTCTTTCCTTTAACATTTTTGTTTGCACTTACCTCCCATCAAGTGGGGCATGTGTGAATAGGGGATAATTGAGAAAAAAAAAATGTTGGTATTGCTGTGGGATCTATAAAGGCTCTGAAAAAAATATTTCCCAGAGCACTATTTGTAAATCTCAGCAACTCTGTAGAGGAAACCAACACTCTCCAGCAAGTCCCCAAAGCCCATATTGCCTCTTGCAGTATTCTGAACTGATGTTGTCAACTTGCCTCCAGTCTGAGGCCTTTCTCACAGTTTAGTTACCATTTGCAAGTTCAATGGAGGAGTTGAATACTATCCAACTGGGTGTGCCGATGCTGCAGCAGTGATCAAAAAATTAGTGACTGAGATTATTTCCCTTTTGGAATTCATTTACTATGGATTGAGTTAGATCAATGACTGACTTTAGAGCAGAAATAAACCACTTGCTTGCAAAACTCCATGGAATTTATTAAAATTCCATGCCCCATATTATTGCCAATCCTCATGGCAACTGGAATGTCAAAGTTCACACATGAAAAAGACTTGGGGAAAAGCCCGTTATTTTGCTGGACTTAGGTGGCCAGAAGCATTGCCTCTGGCCCTCTGAAAAAAACAAGAATACTCCATATAGAAGACATGAATTAGTTCCTTTTAAAATAGTGTTCAGTGATTCAGTCACCCTATGCCTAAAGACACTTCTAAAACTTATATTCTTGGATCGAGTGATTGACATGAGGATTTAAGTAACAATTTGACATCATGACTAGCTACAGATAGAGGCTAATATGCTCGAAGCATATCAGCAACAGGAGAAAGGATCATATATACATCAACACTTTTAGAAGAAGACACAGCATATGCTGTGCTGTCACCTTGATGGGAAGGGCCTTCTGAAACAATGCTAACCACCTTCACTTCCATCAACATTAAAGAAAAATCCTCCTAAATTCACATTATCCCTTCCAAACTGCTCCCTCAGTTGTCAGACCATCCCTATAGGTCACCTGAAAGTAAGGGTTTTCAGAGTCGCTCCCCAGTCCCCTTAATGGACATTGTCGTGAAGGAGGCAGTTTTGTTCCAAGATCACGGACAAAGAAATTCTGTTTTCACATTAAAAGCCCTTTGTTTTGTTCTGTCCCTTTTACCTTCCAAAAAAAGGTCCTATTATAAATATTCGTTTTAAGCCTCCCCCTTTGAGGATTCCATGTTGGAAGCTAATTGAAAAGCTCCCCCTTTGAGGATTCCATGTTGGAAGCTGACTGAAGACTGCCTCAACCCATCTCCTTTTACTCTTCTTTCAAACTACACCTTGCTCTTACCAACACTTGCTCTTTTTCCACCAGACAAGGCACAGACCCCACATCCCTTTATACCTGTCTTTCACACCCGGTCATATTAACTAATCAATCTAATTGCTGGCCATCCACTCATTAGTATTTGTGTCAAATATAAGTGTGTGGTGGAACCAGTCCAGAAAATGGACGTATGAAAAAATGTGGTATCCTTAGCCAGGAAAAAAACCCAAAACAGTCAACATTCTGGTTCTTCCACTGTTGGTGAGTTAATGAACACAGAAAATCCTCTGTGAAAGCTCAAGAACTATCTTTTGCTCAGGTAAAGTCATTAGAAAGAAAAATTTTATCTTTTCTGGGTGACATACTAGGGCAAGAAACCCTGCAGTTTTATTCCACAGATGGCATTCTTCCACCTTTTACAAAGATTATAGATGTTGCTGACACTAACCTTCATGATGTCAATACTTGTATTGAATCCTTAGATATTGTGGATGGCTCACAAGGGGGCCTGTGCAACCTGGGGAGCTTGCTTGCTCCCCTTGCTAAATTGCCAGGCATGAAAGGTAGACTGAAAGACTGCACTGACTTTCTTTAGGTGAGAAAACCAAGGCCTATAATCACCAGAACTGGACCAAAAGTCTTTTATATCAAATATTTCACAATTTTTTCTGTTCCCATAGTCTGGCAAGAACACACAGAAATCAGAGATATGACAGTACCCATAAAAAAGAAAAGGCACAGCAAACAACAGACCAGTGGGTGACAGGTTCCAACCTGACCCTATCAGTAAATAACGCTGGTCTTTTGTCTTCTGTGACAATAAGGTATACAAGTGACACCCCATCTAGATGTCTGGGATGCTGTGGATTTGGTTGTCTGACACCCTCTATTGCCAGATACTCCAATTTAAAAACCAGCCAAATTATAAACTTGTTTATAAAGTGGTACCACACAAACATACTAAATGTGATGTTATGTCATCATTCTGAGTTATTTTCTGTAGATCATAAAGTGGTACCACACAAACATAGAAGTGATGTTATATCATAATTCTATATTCCTTTCAGTATTCAGAACTGTTTATCCAGTTTATGAAACACTTATGAAATTGAAAAGAAAGTTTCGAATCTCTCCATGATAATAGAACAAGAGTGCATGATCGCTATACAAGCATTGGCAGCACTTCAGACAGAAGTCAACAGCCT
This sequence comes from Loris lydekkerianus, assembly GCA_963574355.1. Lineage (NCBI taxonomy): Eukaryota > Metazoa > Chordata > Mammalia > Primates > Lorisidae > Loris > Loris lydekkerianus. Next base: position 12,435 of record CAUYPK010139815.1, on the reverse strand, counting down.
TGCCTCTGTTGTATCCCAAAATTGCTGTATCTTGGATGCCCTGACTGCCCAATAGGGAGTTGCTTGTGTGATTACTGGCAAAAACTTCTGCTTCTATGTAAATTTCTCAGGGCAAATAGAGCCGAATCTATATACCTCCTAAAAGACAAGGTAAATGTTCTCCATCAAATTAATCTTTCCTGCTTATTCATTCTCATTTCTTTTTTTTTTTTTTTTTTGTCTTCCCTTTCAAATCTTTTGTTACTTGTCTACAAACCCAATCTCTCTCTCTCTCTCTCTCTCTCTCTCTCTCTCTCTCTCTCTCTCTCTCTCTCTTTCTCTCTCTCTCTCCTCTCTCTCTCTCTTCCAACCATCCAGATTTTAATGTGTGAAATTTGCAGGGAATTTCCAGGCAGGTGAGATAAAGGTGCTCAGGGAATTTCACTCCAAGATATAACTCCTTGGTAAAAAGAGTGGTTTGAATTAAAGGCCCTTACAGATCAACTAGATTTGGAAGGGGCTTTCCCTCTATCTGCATACAGTCAGATAGAAGCATCAAAAAGAACAATTCCCTGTCCTGTTTAATCACTATATTGCAGGAAAGAAAATAAAAAATGAAACCACTCCTGGCTCAACCCATGTGGAAATAATACCTGTCTCTCAGGTTGACTGAATTTCCAAAGAGAATCTTATACAAATTGATTTCCTCCATCCGTTCATTCTCCCAGGTATCTATCTGTTCATACTCCTCAACCAGTTATTGCCCCTAAACAAAATTATGTATTATTCTCATCTCCTTCTCCTGTCTAAAATGAGGGCATATAAATCTCTGGATCCCATTGTGATATTGGATAATTGTTCTGTTATTTTTTCCTATGTGTGCATGGTAAATAAATCTCTTTCTCTTATTAATCCGCCTTATTTTGAGTTGATCGCTCAACGAATCTTCCAGAGTGAAGGGGAAGTTTGCCCTCGCTACCAAATAGGTCTAATTATAGTAACCTGCTAAACTGGCTGTTTCTTTTCTTTTCTTTTCTTTTTCTTTTTTTTTTTTTTGAGACAGAGACTCAAGCTGTCACCCTGGGTAGAGTGCTGTGGTATCACAGCTCACAGCAATCTCCAGCTCCTTAGCTCAAGCGATTCTCTTGTCTCTGCCTCCCAAATAGCTGGGACTACTGGTGCCCCACCACAACACCTGACTAATTTTTTTTTTTTTTAATGGTTGCAGCCATCATTGTTGATTGGCAGGCCCAGGCTGGATTTGAACCCGCCAGCTCAGATGTATGTGGCTGGTGCCTTAGCTACTTGAGCCACAGGCACCTAAAGTGGCTGTTTCTAATAACACAATATTACACATCTATTTATTTACTTAACTTATATCTGCATCTATTCTTTGGTGACTTCAGATTTCTTGCCAAATATTTGATATTATATCTTATTGTTGAATAATACAAATTCTATATATATTCTAGATCTGAGCCCTTTATCAGGTATATACATTGTAATTATTTTTCCAGTCTATGGCTTTTTTTTTTTTTTTCCATTTTGTTAACACTTGCTATTGAAGAACACAGATTTCTTTCTTTATTTCTTCCTTTCTTTCTGATTATTTATACATCTTTGCCATTGTGAATTGTGCTGCTATAAATATTCAAGTGCAAGTGTCGTTTGATAAAATGTCTTTTTTCCCCCTTTGCATAAATGCCTACTAGTGCAATTGCTGGATCAAAAGGTAGGTAGGTCTACTTTTAGTTCTTTCAGACACCTCTGTGCTACTTTCATAGGAGTTGAACTCTTTGCAGTAGTACCAACAGTGAAGGAATGTTCTATTGTCTCCACATCCATGCCAGCATCTATTCCTTTGGGACTTATTGATATGACCTGTTTTACTGGAGTTAGGTGATATCTCATTGTGCTTTTGATCTGCATTTCTCTGATCATAAGAGATGTTTAGAGTTTTTGTTAAGTATGCCATTTTTCTAATGTTGGCCATTAGATTATCATCTTCAAATGCTATAAAAATCTCTATGCACACAAACTTTAAAATGTGGAGGATATGAACAAATTCCTGGAAACAACAGAACTTCTGAACAGACTAATATCAAAATAGAAGCAGCAGTGAAACATCTTTAAACTAGAAAAAGTTCCAGAGCAGACAGTGTTACACACAAAGTTTACCAAACCTACAGAAATGAACTTGTACCTGTCCTGGGGAAATTATTGAATACATTGAGAAGAAAGAAATCCTTCACAACTCATCCTATGAAGCCAATGTTACATTGATATTAAACCCAGGAAGGCACACAGCTAAAAAAGAAAACTTCAGACTCATCTCTCTTATGAACATAGATGTAAAAAATTCTCAATAAAATCTTAGCAACACAATACAATAATTCTTCTAGATCCAAGACTTACAGATTAGGTCTAAATATTAATGCTTTTAAGAAATAGCATAGAAACTTATTTTCTTAATGTTGGATTATGCAATATAGTCATAGAACAAAAAATACTAACAATTAAAACAATAATAAATTGGACTTCATCAAAATTTAAAATATCTCCCCATCAAAAAATGTTTGAAGTAATAAATGGGTGAGCATAATGATGAAATAACAACAGACCCCTCAGAAATTCAAAAAATCCTTAACGAATACTACAGAAATTTTTTTAACCTCTCCTTAAACCTTATTTTCCATAAAATTTGTATAATAATAGCACCTATCTTACGTAATTGTTTTAATGAAGTACTGAATTTTCTGTAATGCACTCAAAATAATGCCTGATAGTATAAACTGTGGCATAAGTGTTTGTAAAACAAATTACGGAACAAGGAAGTGTCATTAGGATTAATTTATTTAGTATGTATGAGTGTCAACCTGAAATAATTAAAATGATCAGAATACAGTTTAAAAGTGTTTACTCAAGCCCAAAGCTGAGAATGATCACCCATGTAACACAGACGCCAAAGGAATGGGGTTCATGCTTCAAAATTAAGGCCTTGCTTATATAGGTAGAAAATAAAGAAATGTATCAGATTATAACCTTTTCCATACTAATCTTGTTTATGAGTTACAGTAATTTGATTATAGTTTTTCTTTTCCTTTCCAATTTAAAAGACCATATTTAACATTCTGTCTTAGACAATGTGATAATCATGAGGTCTTTGTGTAAGAGAAGAGGTAAGATAGTCAACAATAAAGATCAACAGTGAGGAGGGAAGGGGTCTTGTATGAAACCCTTCAGTCTTTTACAACAATTTACAAAACAACATAGGTAAAGAAAAGGCTAATCCATAATCTGGGAAACAAAGGTTATAGCTTCCTAAATTACAGCTGCCTGTCATGTGACTCAGGTCTCATAATCACAAACCTTTAAGGTTCAATAAAAGAGAATAAGAATTGGATGATGCGAGGGGTAATGGTTAATAATTAGGAGGATTGCAGTGAGGGGGCCCTAGAGAGGTAAGATTCAGTGTCTCCACGGGATGTTGAACCAGGATCCCTCATTTTGAGATTGCAGGTTGGGGGTAGCTTAATCCTACAGCCAGGTGATGCCCTCTCTGACCAGACCATACTTGTTGGTATAGAAAACAGCAAGTTTTCTGTAAGAAAGTGCAAAGATCTCTTTCCCCTGCCATGAGTAGATCCAAGCCTCTATGAATTTGGAGAACTTACTGATGCTTGGGAGTCTACCTGCTCTTGTATGAATTGTAACTGATCAGAGACTTCCTAGATTCTCTTGGCCAGTCTGGTGTATATTATTTGGAATGGGTAGGTAGCTATTCCTAGGCCATTGGTCCCAGTAGAATCTCCTACCATAATGCCTACCCCAACTAGGGAAGGGGTTAATTGGATGGTGCATTTAGCTCTAAGCAGGATGTGAAGTAGGACTGAAACTTTTTCATTGCCTAGAAGGAGAGATATATCAGGAGAAAGCAGGTCAAGAGTGCAGGTGCCAGTCCAGTTTGTTGGGAGGCACAGAAAGGTATAGGTTCCACATAAGAAGACACCGGTGTCATCAAGTCAAGTGGAAAAGTTGAAGGAAAGGGGTAATTCTTGAGTTCTTGCATGTTTTTTGGGGGGGTCCCTTCAATATCTCAAATAGAGTCTGGGTTTCCCTGTAATAGATTGTATATGTGGGGATGCAGGGAAGAGGTGAAAGTTGGTTTGGTCTAGGCGGTAAGTGAGATTTTCAGTGGGTAGATGAATTTAAGGGGGAAAAAGAGAAAAGAGTAATTGCAGTTGAATTCACGGGGTCATTTATCAAAGGTTACAAAAGTCCACTGAACTAAAAGGTATTTAAGTTCTTTCTCATGTTCTTAATAAAACATTTAATTTAAGTGTTTACTTTTTCTTTAAGTTAATTAATTAGAGCTCTTTTACACTGATAGTGAAACATCATCTACACATGACATATACGAACATGCAAACACATAGAAATGTAGGAGTAGACACTTTTAAGTGAAACAAGGCAGAAAGTTTATAGTCAGAAAACTTAGAGTATGCTAAGGAAATGAAAAAGTTGTGGCTTTTCAGAAATCCAAGAAAGAAAGCTATAAGGTCTTTCTTAGTGGACAAGATAACTGTAAAGTAATAAAGGTGAGCAAAATAACTTTATCTTGTAGTACCTAGCAAAAAGACCCCTAAAGGCCCCTAACTGTCTCAGCCTGAGCCCCTGCACATCTTAAACCCCCATCCCCTCTTGGTTTAATTCTGAGAACAGGTTTCAGAATAGACCAAGGAAGTTCCCTGAGTTCCCAGAGACTCCTAGCCACAAGTAAAACAATGGTTAGAACGTACCCCAACTCCCTAGCAATGGCTAAACGATTGTGGAAAGCTTACTCAAGCAAAATTTCCCAGGGCAAGTTTTTCCCCATGCCAGCTGCCACAAAGTAACCCTCTGAGCCAACCAGCCTCCCTGACTGTAACCCCACCCCGAGCTATCCCTTGAGCTAACCAACTGCCATCTTCTGCTTCTGTGCTTGCCAGCTTGCCTGCCAACACAGCACAAAAATGGTATAAAAGGCAGCCTGCTGTTCTCTTTGGGGCTGTTTTCCCTGTGGGCAACAACCCACCTGCGCAGGTGTAACAAATCACTGTGGTCCTCTATGCAGGTGTAATAAATCACCATCTGATTTATACCTGAAGTGGTGTCTGAGTCTTTCTTACAGGTGGCAAATGAGTACAATAATCTCCCAGTAAACTAGAAACTGTGGAATATGTGGGGGTTGTATTTTATTTTTTTATTTTAATAATGGAGATAGAGAGAAATATATGTCTCTAAAGTTTGGGAAAAATGGAGAACATGGCTCTGGTATTCATTAGAATTGATGTTCTTACCTGTGAGAGAGATTGAGTTACCTAAGGCCATCCAGGTTTGACAAAGTTGAGCCTATTTTGAAGTCAGACATGTCGATCAGATGGAAGCAGTTTTCATGAGTCCATGGATATGGAGGATGTTGACTTAGGAAACCACCAGTTTCAAAAGACAAATGTAGTCTCCTCTTCTAAGGAGAATGCATTCTCACTTCCAGTGTCTTTCTCTTTTATGAGAGGACATGATTCCAGAGGCCCAGAAGAGGGGCAATTCCTTGTTTCCCAAGGAATTTTGCTCTAGGGACCTAGAGTCATAGTGAGGCAGGGCTCCATTCCTGAAGAAGGGTGTGGTCTTCTTGCCTAGGCCCTTTGACTACCTATCTCTGGAGAAGATTTAAAGTGGCAGCCACTATTTTAAAAAAAAAACTTTTGTCTTTAGGGCTGCTGTCAGTCCCATTTTCTCTTGTTCTCTATCCTTTCTCCATCTCAGTTATTAAAAGACAATGATAGTCAGATCTAAAAGCTCTGCTTGTGGGACCTAAGGCCCTTTTGTAAGTTTTGGAGTGTATGCTGAATATTGGGGCTGACTGAGAGATGAGGCTTACTAGGAGATAAAGTACTTTGTTCTTCCCTTAAATCCTATTAAGATTTAAATTAGTAAAGAGTTAAAAAGTTTTAATACAGACAGAAGGGCTGAGTTTTAATCCTGGGTCTGAGAGATATACTATGTTTTTTGAGCCCTGAAATATCCCCGAGGGGGAGCTGGTATGCAAGAGAAAAGAGAGTGTAGCTATGGGGGAGATGGTGACCATGGAACCCAGTGGGTGGGCAGAGCCAGCAAGCAGGAATGTCTTCAAATGTGGAAAGTTGGTGGTAGGAGGGAGGAAGTGGATGGTGACAGAAGCTAGTGGGAGGGTAGAGGGGGGCTGGGCCAGCATGGATTGGGAAAGCTAGTGATGCCAGAAGTTGGCGGTGGACATGCAGAAGTTGATGATGGATGAAGCTGCCAGATGGGGAAAGAAGTCAGAAAAAAGTGGGCCATGCAGGAGTATGAAGGGATTGGTGGGGTGAGGGAAGGAGAAGGATTTGTGCATGGCTCCAGGAGTGGATTAGGAGGTAGACAGTAGTAGGAGTTTGATGGTTGGTGACATGAAAGGAATCCATGGAGGGAAAATAGAGAGGAAGATCAGGGAAAGATGATGGGGAGGAGGTTTGAGTAAGGAGTATATGATGAATGGAGCACAATTTACATAATGAAGGGCAACAGCAGAGATAGAGAAAGACCTGAGTATAGGAGACTTCATTCCATCTGCCATGTTGTTTTTCTCTTTCAAAAGTTTATTTACTATCAAGCAAGAAGAGATTGCTTAACACTACAGAACATTTCAAGACTTGAGTTACAAAAGAATACCACATTATTTGCACTTGTAATTAATTGGCTTCCCTTTATATGCATGTTGGCAAGAGAAAAAAATAACTAGCATATGGCTGAAATACAAAATAACTAAATTCTATGGAAACGTTTAAAATTAAAGGTGATGCTTATGTTAAAAGAATAGATTAACATATTTAGTAAACCTGTTTTCTTGTTTAACAGTAGTTGATCAAATTATGTTTTTCCCTTTGGATGACCTATTTTTTCATATACAGGCTGGAAACAACAAAATTTTTACATGTTTTTTGTTTTATTCTGTTTTGTTTTTGTCTTCCCAGGTTGATGTTTCAACAAAGTAGTTTAAGTTCCATCCATTCAGATTTTAAGCATTTTGATTTATTTAAAAAGGGATTGTTCATAGAGAAAAATTACTTTGAACAGTATACAGGACTGGTGGGAGATTGGCTATTTCACACCATCAGACAGTACAATCAGTATCTGCCATATGGCTGGTCTTTATAGATATCCTTTGCTGATCTCACTGAAGGTGCCTTGTGTCTGGAGTTAGTCCACTCCTCTTGCCTGTAGGAATAATAGGTCTCCTCACTGAGTCTGTGTCCATAATCATAGTAATCAGCACCGCTTTGGGCCGGAATGCTATAGCTGTTATCATAGGAATCATAACTTGTAAGCAGTGTCATATCTATTATCATAGTCATATTCTCCATAAGTCTCTTGTGTTGTGGGTGGCGGTGGAGGTCTGTACCTATTTGGGGGAACTCCTCTTACTCTGTGGGTGAGAAGTCCTCTTCCTCGACTCACTGGACCTCTGGTGGATAGAACTCCCCTGGGAGCTGGTATCCCACTAGGGACACCAACTCCAAATGGCCGGGCTGTGACTCCTTTCCTCCTCCCTGGTTATTCTTGGGGTTGGCACACCTCTCATAAGCAAGGTAGGTTTTTCTCAAACCATTGGAACATCTGTGTTTTCTGAACCACCATTTAAATATGTTAATCCTTACCTAATCTCATCATAATAGTCAGGGATGAGGAACTTTTTGATTTCTTCCAAAGGGTGTCCCATGTGGGCATACGCTTCTGTAGGTAGAGCAAACACTTCAATGAGAACATGGAGATCATCATTTAGGTGGAAGTACTTGGCTTCTCCACTTTTCTTTAACTCTTCTTCCTTTGGTTTGTCTTTCATGGAACCTTTTCCAAAGATGGACTTTTTTTTTCAAAGTTTCTTCTTGTAAACTCTTCAGAGAATTGCCACGTGGACTCAAAAGTTTGCCCACAAAGTTGAATTTAGGAAACTGTTTTATAGGAATTAACACTTTCTGTCACAGCTTCATGTTCTTATTAATCACCACATCAATGTACTCTTCTTCATTCTTGCCTTCTCCTTTTTGAAACTTTTCTATTTCTTGGTTCACTAGCTGAAGAGCATGCGTCAAGGAGGGGTCCAGGGAGTTGTTCTCCACCCTGAGCTCTGGCAGGTACTCCTCCATGCTCGCTGGGCACCAGGGGCTGAATGCAGGTTCAAGGCATGCAGGCAACAGCCTCCTGTCAAACCCCGACAGTGCCTGTGCCCCCAGAAGCATGATCCCTGGGCCAGACACCTGCAGTGGCTGCCAAACTGAGTGGGTGACCGGATGGTGGCACCAGAGGCAGAGGGGCAGGAACCAGCCGCTCAGCCCCAATCCCTGGTGGCCACCAAGTGCCCAGCTCTGGTGGCCCCCTGCACTCCCAGTGCAGGCCAAGGAGGAGAGGGCATGAGTCAGCGTGATCAGGCCGCCTAACCATGTGACGGTGCTCAACTACCCCATGCAATCCCCAGCGAGCCCAAGACTACCCCATGCAATCTCACAGCGAGCTGTGCCCAAGCTGCAGCCATGACCTGCATGCCTCCATGTGCAACCCAGCCCCACACCCTGCCTCTCCATCTGCCATGTTTTTAATAGGAAAGTATTCAGGTCTTTAAGATATTGAAATCAAAGTTCCCAGGTTTAGGTGAAAGGGACCATTTGTTCAATTTATATAAAGGTGGAAGGACATATACCCAGGGTGTCTCTTTTGAGGGGGGTGGAAAGGCCAGCTCCCGTATCCCAAATGTCCTTCCCCTACTTGGGTGGAAAAAAAGGCATCTCCTGTTTTCCAAGACACAGGGTATTGAAGAGAAAGAGATTCTCTAAGGTTGAGCATCTCTTGCTTCTCTCAGAGACTTGTGGGGCTGGAAGCCTGAACCAAGGCCCAGCACTGAGACTGAAATGAAATAAAAATCCTGGTCAAGTGCCAATGAACATACAGGAAGTGGGGACCCAGAGACAGAAAGCCAATTGAAGGGAGCTCTGTTTGAAGAAGTTTCAAGGACCTTACCCTAAAATGGCAGTTGGAGTGAAGACCTCTAAAATCTCTAACAGGCAGTTGGAAGGAATCTGGTTGGGGCACAACCAAGACTGAATACCAAGGGAACTGGGGTGTCTAGCAAGGCCTCCAGCAGCCCATCAGTCCAGAGTTTTCAGCACCAGGTGAAAGGGGTTTGGCAATGTACTCAGAAGTAAGAATGGGAGGTCTTCAGGGCAAGTTTAATGAAAGGGGACAGAGACAAGCCTGGACAGGGCCAAGATGGTGTCGGTGCCAAGGGCAGTTGGAGGCCTCTTTTTATACCAGGCATAGGGGAAGAAATATTCCACAGCTTGCTAGCAGGTTCTGGTGGGCTAGAGTTTTCCAGCAGAACTCTTTGGGTAGGGCCAGGTAGTTCTTTTGTTCTAGCAGGAGGGGGTGGGGGGAAGAAGGAAGGGTTTGTGTATGGCTGTGTTAAGTCCTCAAGAAAGGTAATTCTAGCAATTAAATGAAAAAAATGTTAAAAGGGTCATTGTATATCTTGTTTCTTGCTATATCCCTATTACCTAGAACAATGTCTATATCTTAGTAGGCACTCAATAAACATTTCTTGAATGAGTTTGATGAAAGTGCTACAGTAAATGTTAGTTACCTTCCCTATTTCCTGACAAAAATCCATTCTTTTTAAAATGCATTTATTGTTATTGAATAATCTATAGATAGCAAGGACTTTGAGATCTGAAATGCTTGGTGTAATCCCACTTTTTAAGTTTTCACTTTTTATGGATACATGATAGTTATATATATTTGTGGGGTACATGTGATATTTTGATATAAGAATATAATATATAATGTTCCTATCTGATAAATAGGATATCCATTACTTCAAACATTTACCATTACTTTGTGTTGAGAACATTTCAATGCTTAGAACAAAAGAAAGTGATGTAGATGAAACTACCCACAAGACTGAAGATACCAATGCAGTACATTTCTGAAATTACTGGTTTTCAATCCTTCTCTTTTCATTCATATGCTTGAATTCCATTGGTGTGGCCCACTCAAATTTCAGCAAAAATCCATTCTTAATACCTACCCCAGAGGAACACTTGAATATACACAGATGGAGGCATGGGAAAGAATATTTGTAGCACTGTTTACAATAGTGAAAAATACTAAAAAGAAGAAGAAGATGAACAGCTAAATAAACTGTGGTTCATGTTATAGATTACTATAAAGCTGATAAAAAGAATAAAGCATGTTTACATAACATGGAATTTTTTTCAAGCCATATTGTTTAATAAAAACAGCAAAAAAGCCAATATCATTTATGTTTTGACTACTTATATATGGTGACAAGCATATAAAAAGGGCAACAAGAATAATAGAAAGTTAAAATAGAGGTTACCTCTGGAAAGGGAAGTGAGATAGAATGGAGGATGGAGCATAAATTATGGAGTTTCAGTCTAATCTTCGAAGTTCTAATGATTTTTGAAAACTCCAGCTCCAAGATGGTTAATTCCCTGTTACTGAACACGATGATAGAGAGCCCAGAGAAATACTTGATAGGGATATTATATAGAGGAACTGGCACTAAATGATTTTGCAATTCTTCCTTACCCTATGAGTTTCTAATTTGATCATTCAAATTCACAGGTAAATACAGTCTATGCAGATGAAAGTTCATTTCTCAGATTGTGTCTTTGTAAAATGAGGGTAGGGGGTTGTGAACTCTTCTCTTCTTTTCTGTTCAATATCCCTTGCCTGCAAGGCCATCCAAGAAGTCTTACACAGTAAAACAAACAGGTTATCAACTAACACCTTTAAAGGTCTTTGGGAATTTGAATAGATTAAAATTGCCTAAGGGAATGTGTTTTCTGAATGGTTTTTGATAGCCATTCAAAGAAAAGAGTCCTTCAAATGACTCTCTGTACAAAGTTTCCCACAGATGAAATACCTATTTGCACATATTATTCTTAACCTTTCAATGAAGGACTCAGAGATGAAGAAAAATAAAAAGCACAAAAGAATAAAAAGAACATTAAAAGATATTATTATATGCAAAAGACCCAGAAACCACCCTGGGAACTTACAAGATGGCAATATTTCTCAGTGCCTCACCAGCCTCAAGGGGCTTTTATTTTACACCCAGTTGAAGAATGTGAACAAAGTACAGTATTTACCTACATAAAGACAATATTTTTCATAGTCATGTTTTATTGCATGTAAGGAATTTTAATTGTAAAACAAATAAGGAACCAAACAAAATAGGGGTTGTTTTAGTCTTCATGTGATATTATGTTATTAAGTATGAAATATCTGATACCCTGAACTAAGTTTTGCAGTTGAGATTTCGGGCATTTCACTTTGACAATTCTTGGTGTTGTTTTATTGTGAAGATACAGTCTCATTCTTTCAAACTCACATTTTGGCTTATGATTATCTTTCAGAAATTTCTTAGAATAAATTTTGTGAAGCTATGACTAAGTCAAAAATTTGTGGTATTTTTTAATATGGGTTCCATCATAGAACCAATGCAGCACAGATAGCTCAAAATATTAATGAAGTATCTGGGAAGGATGTGGCTAATGAATGTACAGTACATGAATAGTTCGAGAAGTTCCATTCTGGTGATTTTAATCTTGAAAATAAGCACCGTGGGTAACCTGAGACCAAGGTGGATAATGATGAATTGAAAGCTTTAGTGGAAGCAAATCCATCTCAACCTACACATGAATTAGCAGCAATAGTGTTGTTACTATTCCAACAATCTTGGACCATTTGAAACAAATGAGCAAGGTAAAGATGCTAGATAGATGGGTTCTGCATATATTAAATGACCCTTAGAAGAGAAATTGTTTCAAAACTTGCCTTTCTTTGCTGCCACAACATAAAGATGAACAATTTCTATACCATATTGTTACTTGCTATGAAAAATGGATTCTTTTTGACAATCTCAAGCATTCAACACAATGGTTTGATAAAGATTAAGTGCTGAAACACTGTCTAAAACTAAATATTCATCAAAAAATCTAATGATGTCTGGTGATCTACCACTGGTATTATCGATTGCAGCTTCATGAAACCTTGTCAATAATTTATTACAGTGAAGGTCAACTGCAACAAATTGGATGAAATAATGAGGATGCTTGCAATTAACCAGCCGAGGTTGGTCAATAGGAACAGGCCAATTCTCTTGCAAGGCAATGCTCGACCACATGAAGCATAAATAAGGCTGCTCAAAGTTTAGAAGCTGCACTTGGAAACTCCATCATCTACCATGTTCACTAGATCTTACACCAACTGAACTGGCTACCACTTCTTCCAGGAATTGGACCACTATGTATGTATGTATGTATGTATGTATGTATGTATGTATGTATGTATATATATATATATATATATATATATATATATTTT